>JADRCD010233458.1:0-42043 GCA_019843815.1 Montemys delectorum | reverse complement strand
GGGGGAGGAGGAGGAGGAGGAGGAGGAGGAGGAGGAGGAGGAAGAGCAGGAGCAGAAGCAGAAGCAGAAGCAGAAGAAATTGTTTATACAGATCAGAAAATGTCACCCCAATGTAGGCAGCCACTGTAGGCACAGGTGAGGAGACACTGTGAAAATGTTCTGATGACATGCTTAAAAGGGACTAGGTGTCTCACGCTTCTGGTTAGAGGCAGGTTGGAAGAAAGTCCATTGATATAAGTGAAGAGGGCAGCTCAGAAACTTCGGAAAATTTCACCAGACCCCCCGCTTCCTATAAGAGGAATGTTATAGAGCACATAGGCACCCCTTCCCTCCTGAAGGGAGAGGCAAATTACATTCCTCAGACCACAGGGGGACTGACTGTCAGCCGCCTGCAGATGAGGAAAGCCAAGAGTGTGTAGACACATTCTTCAGGGCAGACTGACCATTATCCACCCACAAATAAGGGAACCCTTTGCTACCTCATTCCCTAAGGACCAATGAGTTTAAAAGTCACACTGTTCTGCCAATTATATTGTGCCTAGTGGCTGTTGCTCTATTCTACCCCTGAAAATTCTATAAAAACTGCTCCTGAAGGAGCTTCCCAGGGCTGCCTGCCTCTCCTTCAGGTATGGGATGACCCCAGTGAGCTGGAACCATAAATTCCTCTTGCTTTTGCATAGATTCCCAGCTCTGCTTTGTTCACTTGGGGGGCAAGCAAAGGCTCATCAGAGTCTTACTTAAGCAGAGTTGCTCTTCCACTATTTGCTTCTACAAAACTCCAAGAGCACAAGGTATTTTTTTGTTTGTTTGTTTGTTTCAGACCCTGAGAAATACAATATATTTAAAAAAATAAAATAAAAGGAGCCCATGTGTGAAATTCCTTTTGTTTAGTGAGGATTTTTTTCCAGATGAATTTACTGAACAAAAAACCTGGAAGAAATATAAGTGAATTGCATTATTTCATACTGAGATGTGAGGATTTAAAAATGAGTGTGCCAAACAAATAAAAGTGCAAATGATGTGAAATCTTAAAAACTCTCAGAATATTAATATTGTGTCATCTCAAACACACATGCTGACTCTCCAGTTTGACACTGGAGAAAGGGGGTGGGGAGGTTTTTTTTTAACAAGTACTCTGTGCAGTTGAAAAACCTTATATAGAGTTGTGAAAAACAAAGCCAGAACTTCATTACCAAATATACTCCAAAAGGATCTCAGACCTGAATAAAATATTGAAAAGTATAAATATTTTATAAGGAAATGAAGGAGAAAATTTTTGTGACTAATACTAAGCAAAGAGTTTTACATATGAAACCAAAAAATGTTACTTATGAGAAAAAAATGATAAATGGATTTTATGAAAAGTTCGATGCTAGTGTGAAGGAAGAACACAGATGATTGTTTTATTTTGAAAGACCTCCCCTGAGTAGGGGAGACCCTCACTCAAGTCTCGGGACGACACGACCACCCAATAACTCACGAGAGACCGATCTTGCTGCAATCACATGAGGTTTATTCAGGCCAGATCTGGGGTCGAACTCGTAGCCTAACAGGCCAGTGGAGTTCGACCTTGAGCAGGAGGAGTAAGGGGTATTTAAAAGGAAAAACTGCAAACTAGGGGGGTGGGGGGTTACCAAGGAAACATAACAAGAGAACAGTGGAAAATTCTAAGGAGACCCAACTCCTACTTGAGTCAGGGTCATAAGGAAAACGTCCTACAAACTCATTATGCACAAGAATGTGGTTTGGTACTATACACTTTATGGCTGACCGTTCCCTAGAACCATCCGAATGGCTGGCTCATATCCTGCCTTTTTGTTCTTGGATCTAGCTGGGTGGTGGGGAGCCATTGTGGCCGACAGGTTTCTGAAACTAGCTAGTCTGCATTCTTGGCTGTGGTCAATGTTTTTTACATTTTAGCTGGCTATTCCGGGAATTACTAAGATGACTTATATCCTGCCCCTCATTCTAAGCTTTGTTTGGAGGGAGCCTGTGACCCACAGGTTCCTGGAACTGACCAGCCCACATTCCTGGCCCGTTACTTTCTATGCCCTTTTAAGTAAAGGTTATATAGTATACTTGTCTACTAATGTATCTCCATTAATATGCTTTTTCTAAATTTCTAAATCTCCCAGTCTTTCAATTCCTGCCTCTTCAACAATAACAGAATCCAAGAGGAGTACCTAGTGAGCTGTTGCAAGCAGAAATATTAAGACTTCAGACTGAGAACCAAAACCCTTGCCCTAAGGTGCCTGTATCCTAAAGCAGAGGCTAAATCGCCCCTTTGTTTCTGTCTTGTTTTCCTTTAGTCTTCCAAAACACTCCCAATCCAAGGTGAGAGATCTAAACAGGAAGCCGGAAAATCAGCTCTCTCTGCAGTGAGAAATCTGAAAAGGACCATTCATTCCTAGCAGCAGAGTGTCCCAGCCAACATTATAGGAAGCACTTGGCTTCTGCATTTGGAACAAGCATCGAAAGCTTGTTTTCCATTCAGTGCCACAACGACAGGGCCCAGGGCATCTCAACACAGAAAATGCATGTCCTGCACCTTGGAAAGGGCTACTGAACTCATCCCAGGATGAAATGGAAGTCAAAGAGAGGATTTTCAGATTAACTTAGATGCAGTTTATTGAGAATTAAGAATGAGAACAAAACCAATTATGGCAGTATTAGCTAAAAGATGTTAACTTGTACTTCTGCAAAAGACGTTCTGCAGGATATGTAGTGGATAATGAAAATTACATGAGTAGGGGTGTGTTTGCTTAAATAAATTCAGATGGGAAGTTCAAATAAATTCATCTCCTTCTTCTAATGACCCTGTAATTAAATTAACTAAGAATTTGGATCCTTATCTGTGGTGGTTGTCTATATTTCTGTAAACAAATGAGAAAAAAGCTCGAATTCCATTGTTTCCTTAAATTGCAAAACTTTCTCTTTGACCGAAGTCAAAGAGAACAGTGTGCTTTTGAAACCACAAGAGGGCAGCAACACTACATTCTGAACCAAATGCTTCTGTAGATGCTCAAGACTAAACTACATAAGTGGTTCTCGACCTGTGGGTCTTGACCTGCAATTCTTTCACAAGGGTCCCTAAGGCCATCAGAAAACACAAATGCTTACAATATGATTCATACCATTAGAAAAATTACAGCTATGAAGTAGCAATGAAAATAATTTTATGGCTGGGGAGCATGTTACAACATTACCATGTTACATTAAGTTGAGAACCACTACTCTAAATAATCATACTAACAGTGTAATGAATATCTGCCCTTCTCCAAATGGCTCTTTGAATTCTGATGGTATTTTATGACTGAAGATTTTTTTAATTAAATGCCT
Organism: Montemys delectorum; assembly: GCA_019843815.1. NCBI lineage: Eukaryota > Metazoa > Chordata > Mammalia > Rodentia > Muridae > Montemys > Montemys delectorum. The sequence goes on along the minus strand of JADRCD010233458.1, from coordinate 38,704 downwards.
GTAATATATGTCCGTACAAATGAGACTACTTTATAAGAAACATGTAATAATTTTAGTAAGTGAACTGCAATGCCTTAAAGGGGCAAATATTTTAAAGGTTCTTTAAAATCCTTTTTGAAAGATCACAGTTTTAAAGTTACCACAGTGACCTTTGCAGTAATTTTTAATGCTCTTAAAGTGAATATATACACACACAGCAGAGTTAACATTTGTTGTGGCTAGAGACCTTTTTATTTTTAAAAGTAACCTTATTTAAAACAATGAAATGAGTAAATGAGAAAACTTGTGAGGAATAGCTCTAATAATAGACACTGTTTGAATACCTGTCTGGATGTTGAAACTGTTTTTCTTTTGTTTAGGATGAAGTAGTTTTATTATTTAGCCACTAGGTGGTGCTCCTCTTTAAATAATGGCCTCAGATACTTAGTGGCCCTACAGGAAGCTCATCTAATTAAGGGAGATCAGAGAACTTTTCACAAAAGAATGGAATTGCTTATTCGAACAACCTCAGCCCACAAAAGCTACTCATTTTTATCCTTGAACTTGTTCCTTCCATTTCACAAGCAGCAAAAACAATTGTCATTTTATTACTTTTGAATTTAGGAAGGTAAAACAAAATTGTTCCCCAATTCAACCGGGAAGCAGAGAATTCAAACGAATCACCTTATTCTGTGACATCCTCAAGAGTCTGAAGTCCCTAGGTGTGCTGGGAGCTCAAACTTAATCCCCATTCATCGAAAGTCGCTCTCTTTAATTTTGGTGGCACAAATGGCATCGTTATAAATGATCCTAATATGTTATCAGTAAAGTATAAGTGCTTCAACTATTTCATAATAAAATATATTTCACAGCAGCTACTATTTGTATAGCTGAGAAAGAGCCATCCCATTATGAAATACTGCAAAACAGATACGGGCTAATACCGTGTTGTAAAACTACTAGTGGATAAAAACACTTGACACTAAAGTCCAGAGAAGCAGTAGGAAGGTTTTAGGTTTATTTCCCAGCTCATCTAGTAATTAAAATAACCACCTGCCAGGTTGTCGTCTGGGTCCTCAGCTTGGCGAAAAAGAAAAAGAAATTGCATCCATTTGATTCCAGAAGCTACACTCTTTTTTTTGTTGTTGTTGATACTATCAAGGAACAAAAAACTACACCCCCCACCCCCCCCCCCACCTCCCCCCTCCCCTTCCACAGAGATGGCGACGTGACCTTGAACTTCTTCGCTTCTGAACCCATGTGGAAATTCATGCTGCTAAATTCAGAATTCCAGGCATTAACCGTCCCAGTGAAGCTGACCTGCCACCTTGGCCCTTTCGGCCCTGTTGCTGCTGAGCAAAAGCACCTCTAACAATGGTTGTTGAGGTCCAGAGGTGGCAGAAGCTGTGAACCCTGGAGAATGTTGAGAGAAGGGTGGACTAGTCAACTGCCTTGTATGAAAAAAATTCAAGTAGGTCTGCACTTATTTTCAGGTGTTTTATTGACAGCAGGTAAATATCTACACATTTTCTCAAGTTGCACCCAAGTTGTATTAAATCTCTACATATTATTTGAGGCCCTTGAATTCTTGATTATCCAAATAACCAGTCTGTTGTTGTTAAGGGATTTGTTAATTTGTTTCTTTTCTTTTTTGTTTTTGTTTTTTTGTTTTTGTTTGTCTGCTTTTGTCAACCTGACACAGAGTGGGATTGTTTTGGAAGAGGGAACTTTAACTGAGAAGTTGCCACCAACAGACTGGCTTGAGAGCAAGTCTGTGGGCCATTTTCTGGATTAATGATTGATGTGGGAGAGCACAGCCCACTGTGGGTAGTGTCACCCCTGGACAGATGGCCCTGGATGGTCTAAGAAAGCAGGCAGAGTAAGCCATGGAGAACAAGCCAGTGTGTAGCATCATGCCATGGTCTCTGCCTGGGCTCCTGCCTCCTGGTCCTTGCTTGAATTCCTATTCTGATTTCCCTCAGTGGTAGACTGTGATGTGGAACTGTAAGCCAAATAAACCTTTTTTTCCCACATGTTGGTTTTGGTTAGTGCTTTATCACAGCAATTGAAAACAGGCTAGGACAGCAGTGTAGTAATAAATAATAACTAAAATGTAATAATCACGTGTTCTCAGTCTGTGTCCCCTATTCCTCTAAGTGCTTTGCAACAACAAAAGATAATTGCTATGATCACAGTCATCACATAGATAAAGAAGCTAAGTAAGTGCTTATATATACTAATTTCAAAATAATAGAAGAATTTTCTAACAGTTGTGCAACTCTTCTAAGAGGCACAACCTGGCCAACTTTCTCTGGCTTTCACTGGATAAAGTAAGAAATATGCATTGGCATACTGCTCAGGCTCAAGTATTGTGTCTTTCTTTTTTTTTTTTTTGCTAGAAATGGAACTACAGTTTCTCTGCTTGGGTAGCAGCTCCCTGCTAAAATGTCCGCAGAGGGCACTGCAAGGTCAAACACTTTTCTCCTGTTTCGATGTTCGCCACAATACTTTTTTGTCAGCAGACCACCTTGCTGTAGGGCAGTTGCTTCTTTTTTTTTTAAATTTTTTACTTTTTTATTAGATGTTTTCTTTATTTACAATATCTTCTTTCCCAGGTTCCCCTCCAAAAAAAAAAAGAAGAAGAAAAGAAAAAAAGAAAAAATAAATAAAATAAAAAAACTAAAACAAACTCCTGTTCCCTCCTCCCTCTCCCTGCTCACAATCCCACCCTCTCCCACTTCCTGGCCCTGGCATTCCCCTACACTGGGGCACAGAACTTTCACAGGGCCAAGGGCCTCTCCTCCCATTGATGACCGAGTTGGCTATCTTCTGCTATACATATGCTGCTAGAGCCATGAGTCCCACCATGTGTACTCTTTGGTTGGTGTTTTAGTCCCTGGGAGCTCTAAGGGTACTAGTTAGTTCATATTGTTGCTCATCCTAAGGGGCTGCAAGCCTTTCAGCTCCTTGGGTCCTTTCTCTAGCTCCTTCATTGGGGACCCAGTACTCAGTCCAATGGATGGTTGTGAGCTTCTACTTCTGTATTAGTTGGGTTCCTTCTTAAAAGGGGGAACAAAATGCCCATGGAAGGAGTTGTAGAGACAAACTATGGAGCAGAGACTGAAGGAAGGACAATCCAGAGACTGCTCCACCTGGGAATCCTTCCCATATTCAATCATCAAATCCAGACACTATTGTGAATGCCACCAAGTGCTAGATGACAGGAGTCTAATATTGCTGTCTCCTGAGGGGCAGTTGCTTCTTGCAGCAGCATTGAATCGGTCTTGCAGTCTGCACAGTGTTGACAATTTGGCGAGTTATGGCAGAAACAACCATGCTGTGCCGGCTCTGAGAGACACCATCCACAGCTGAGTAGGGATGTGGCTCCCTCTACATCAACTCCTCTGGGCTGCTTTGAAGCTTTTGTGTCTTGACTCAGCCACGTCTGCTTGCTTCTGCGCCAGAGAAGGTAGCTTTCCTCCAGTCACAGACTGTCTCTGTGAAAAATGGCTGCCTAATTTTTTTTTTGAAGATCTATTTGTTTATTTAATGCATGTTTTGCCACATGTATGCAAATGGCTTATAATCCACAGAGGCCAGAAAAGGATATCGGATCCAGTGAAACTATAATTTCAAGTGGTTGTGAGTCACGTGTGAGCGCTGCTGGGAAGCAACCCCAGGTCTTTTGCCTTAGCAGTGTGTATTCTTTACGACCGAGCCATTTCTCCAGACCCAAAAGACTTGTTTATTAGTGATGAACTTGAGTTTAATCGCGTCCTTTTTTCAACCCACAAATATTAAGCCCCTAACCCGAACAACCTCTCAGGAAGATATTATTTGAATATGGTTTCTGTAGATAGTCTAGCTAAGATAAAGTCAGTAAACTAGCTTAATTCTCTAAGAATGTCACCTTGCAAAGGGAAACTTTGGACACAGAAAGGTCTGCCTTCAGGGAAAAGATGCACGGAGGTCAAAGCAGAGAGAGAGAGAGAGATGAGGGTGGTATATCTGAAAGCCACGACTCACTAGAGAATAAAGTAAGCCTTTATAAGCTGTGAGGGATGCTCAGGATGGATGGTCCCTCAAGCCCTCAAAAAGAAGCAACAGTACTAACGTCTTCCTCTGGGCTCAGCAGCCCCTAGAACGATCACTAGCAACTGATTGTGAGATGTGTGGCTTTTCTGGAGAGCCAATTTCTACTATATTCATCCCACAAAGAAAGAACAGTGACAGACTGTAGGAAGTGCTCGATCCAGGCTGGTATGGTGAAAACCCTCATACAGATTAGCATTCATTCACACAACTCAAGTAAATACGCGGTATGTCAGTTCTCCTGGATACACTGTGACTGTTGCACAGGGTCCTAAAGCCTGCTCTTGTTGTAAACATCGTATTCATCCCATGTGCATGACATCATAAGATGATTTAGTTTAACAAGGATGTAACCAGTCAGTGTATTGCCAATCAATGCTTTCTTATGGCAACCTGTCCTGTCTGTGGATGATAAGAAGGTAGCAGCCTTTCAAATATCCATCTTGAGAAGCTCAGACAATATCCTTTGAATACTTTAATCCAGAATGCTGCCTAAAATCAGCCCAGAACTAGCTACACTTAAATGAAAAGTCTAGAACTGGGAAGATGGTTAGGGCACTTGCTGCCAACCCTGATGTGGTGATTTGAATATGCTTGGCCCATGGGCAGTGACACTATTAGGAGGTGTGGCTTGGTTGGTATAGGAGTGGCCTTATTGGAGGAAGTAAGTTACTGTCAGGGGGTGGTGCAATTTTATTCTTTCAAAGGCTACTTTTAATGATGGTATTTAAATACTTTAACCTCCCTTCCAGCCTACCATCCACCAGAGGTAGTGAAAACAAAAGAATATGGAGAAAGTGGACCTGTTTAGAAATGAGTCTTTGGAGCAAATCCCATCTGCATTGTCAGGAAATCAGCAGTTCAGTTCACAGGTCAGCAGCAGCAGCTCAGTCCACTTCCAAACACTTCATGGATGTACGAGCAGTCCAATGTGGTAATGGCAGGATTGCAGCAGCAGTGGCATAAACTAACAGGAACCTAACAGCCAGACCTCAGTCAAATCAGCATGTGTCAGCAGAAGGGACAAAGGCCAACAGGAATGCCAGGAAAAGCTCTTGGCTGTGCCTTTCTCAGCAAAGCAAAGATCAGTGAAGACAGAAGACCAACAAGCATTTACATATGGAAGCAAGCCATGCTCAGCCTCCTCCGCTGTCTATCAAGCCATATTTATAGTCCTTCCAAACATCGCACGTTCTCCACAGGTCTTGCCCCACCACTTGTCTTGCCTTAGCATGAGAGTCTGTTTTAGACTGGAGTCTGTGAAAGCAGCAAGAAGCTGTAGCACGCCACTGTAGTAGATATAGCCTAATGCTGCTTGTATTCTAATATTAATTTGGGTCCCCAAAACTGCTTACACAAGTGTCTGCGTGTAGTTTCTGGGAACCTGCTCCCAGTTAGTTCTGATTCATAAATAAAAATGCCAACAGCCAATAGCTGGTAAGGACAGACAGAGGCAGTTTTTGGAATTTCCTGGGCTTAAGACTGGGAGAGAAGAAGAGGAAGAGGAAGGGAGATCTGCCATGCTGCCAGAGTGTGGAGGAGAAGAGAGACTCCATGCCTGAGAAGAGTGCATGACAGAGAGGCATAGCTGGGCTCTTCTAAGCCTTCCTCATCTCTCTCACTCCCTTCTTTTTGCTCCCAGCTCAGTACCCCAAATCTGCCTTCAACTGTACTAGTCAGGGTTCTCTAGGGTCACAGAATTTATGGTAGTCTCTATGTAGTAAAGGAATTTATTGATGACTTACAGTCTGTAGTCCAACTCCCAACAATCAACTACCAACAACAGTCAGCAGCAGCTGTGAATGGAAGTCCAGGGATCCAGCAGTTGCTCAGTTCCACAAGGCAAGCAGGCGAAGCAGAGAGAGCCTTCCTTCTTCCAATGTCCTTATATAGGTCTCCAGCAAAAGGTGTGGCCCAGATTAAAGGTGTGTGCCACTACACCTTTAATCCCAGATGACCTTGAACTCGTAGATCTTCCTATCTTAATCTTCTGGGATTCATAGCCACTATGCCTCAAGATCTCCATGCCAAGATTCAGGTCAGAAACTTGTATCTCTCAGCCTCCAGATTAGGGCCACAGGTGAGCTTTCTAATTCTGGATTGTAGTTCATTTCAGATATAGACAAGTTGACAACCAGGAATAGCCACTACAATCCACCCCTTGTCAACTTGACACAAATAATATCTCATGTCCACATAACAAAATCATGAATACGCCTAACATGATCTAACTGTTCCTCCTACAATCGCAAATGCATTTGTAAATTTACAATGGGGCAATATCCCTCAGGAACATTCTTTTAGTGTCTCAACTTAAATATTAATTGATGTTAAAGAAATTGGAAGAAAGAAAAATGTATTCTTAACAAAATAAGAGAAACATTCATATTACTTTATAATCTTCGTTTCTGAAACTGATTATGTGGCCTTATCTGGTATTTATAACTACCTTCCTCTACTACCCATTCTGTATTTCCTTCCCCCTCAGCAAGCACCTCAGCAGATCTTGGCTCTTTTCCTGGAGGATTGACCCATACCTTCATTCCTGATGGGTCTACATCCTTTGTCATTCTGCTTGGATTAGGCTCTTGTAATTTCCCATTGACTTTAATCACAGGACATAGAAGTACTAAGAGATGTCAGTCCTAAGGGATCTCCTGCACTACAGACATAATCCTGCTTACCTCCATTGTGAAGAGGCAATCTGATTTCTTCATGCTAATCTGGATCTATCACTCCTCCTAACACTGTTATTCCTTTCTTAGCCTGTTGGTTTAAGGGCATTAGAAGCCCAAAATGACCAGGGGGAAGTCTGAGCTTCCAGTTCAATGGAATGTTTGTTGTAGCTCCTGGTAAGAGAACTCCACCCTCTGGAACCAAAACTTCTAGGCCAGCAGAACCTAGAGTTGTGGGGACAGGAAGCAAAAATTTTCCTAGAGGGTCACTAGGAGTGACAGTGAGTGGAACTATTCCCTTTTCCACCCCTTGATTCCTGGACCCATGGATCCTGGCTATGGGGGAAACTGTGCCATATATTGGACGCTGATTCAAAGCATATACTGCCTTCTGAAGAACTCTGCCCCAGCCCTCCATGCTGTTGCCACCTAATTGGCGCTGAAGCTGCGTCTTCAAAAGGCCATTCCATCTTTCTATCAGGCCAGCCGCTTCAGGATGATGGGGAACATGGTAAGACCAGTGGATTCCATGATCATGGGCCCACTGTCGCACTTCTCTGGCTGTGAAGTGAGTTCCTTGGTCAGAGGCAATACTGTGTGGAATACCATGATGATAGATAAGGCATTCAGTGAGTCCACGGATGGTGGTTTTGGCAGAAGCATTTCGTGCAGGAAAGGCAAATCCATAACCAGAATAAGTGTCTACTCCAGTAAGAACAAAACGTTGTCCTTTCCATGGAGGAAGTGGTCCAATGTAGTCAACCTGCCACCAGGTTGCTGGCTGGTCACCTCGAGGAATGGTGCCATATCTGGGGCTCAGTGTTGGTTTCTGTTGTTGGCATATCTCGCATTCAGCAGCAGCTGTAGCCAGGTCAGCCTTAGTGAGTGGAAGTCCATGTTGTTGAGCCCAAGCATAACCTCCATCTCGGCCACCATGACCACTTTGTTCATGTGCCCATTGAGCAATGACAGGGATGGCTGGGGAAAGAGGCTGGCTGTCCACCGAACGGGTCATCTTATCCACTTGATTATTGAACTCCTCCTCAGCTGAAGTCACCTTTTGGTGAGCATTTACATGGGACACAAATATCTTCACATCCTCTGCCCATTTGGAGAGATCTATCCACATACTTCTTCCCCAGATGTCTTTCTCACCAATTTTCCAATCGTGATCTTTCCAGGTCCCTGACCATCCAGCCAATCCATTGGCTACAGCCCATGAGTCAGTGAACAATCGTACTTCTGGCCATTTCTTCTTCCAAACAAACTGTAATACCATGTGTACTGCCCGAAGTTCTGCCCACTGTGAAGATTTTCCTTCACCTGTATCTTTCAGGGTTGTCCTGGAAAGGGGTTGTAATGCTGCAGCTGTCCACTTCTGGGTGGTGCCTGCATAACGTGCAAAGCCATCAGTAAACCAGGTCCTAGTCTTTTCTTCTTCAGTCAGACGATCATAGGGAACACCCCATGAAGCTATAGGTGCATGCTTGGCAGCAGATGGCATTGTAACAGGAGTGGAAACCATAGGCATTTGAGCAACTTCTTCATGTAACTTGCTTGTGCCCTCAGGACCTGCTCTGGTCCGATCACGTATATACCACTTCCATTTGATGATTGACTGCTGCTGTGCACGTCCTACTTTATGACTTGAAGGGTCTGATAGCACCCAGCTCATTATGGGTAGTTCAGGTCGCATAGTGACTTGGTGTCCTATTGTCAAACGTTCAGTTTCCACTAAGGCCCAATAGCAGGCCAAGAGCTGTTTTTCAAAGGGAGAATAGTTGTCCGCAGATGAAGGTAGAGCTTTGCTCCAAAATCCTAAGGGTCTCTTCTGTGATTCACCTACAGGGGCCTGCCAGAGGCTCCAAACAGCATCTCTATCTGCCACAGACACCTCAAGTACCATCGGGTCTTCTGGATCATATGGTCCAAGTGGTAGAGCAGCCTGCACAGCAGCCTGGACCTGTTGAAGAGCCTTCTCCTGTTCCAGGCCCCACACAAAGCTAGCAGCTTTCCGAGTCACTTGGTAAATGGGCCTGAGTAGCACACCCAAGTGAGGAATGTGCTGTCTCCAGAATCCAAATAGACCCACTAAATGTTGTGCTTCTCTCTTGGTGGTGGGAGGGGCCAGGTGCAATAACTTATCTTTCACCTTAGAAGGAATATCTCTGCATGCCCCACACCACTGGACTCCTAAAAATTTCACTGAGGTAGATGGTCCTTGAATTTTGGTTGGATTTATTTCCCATCCTCTGGTACGCATATGTGTTACCAATGAGTCCAAGGTGGTTGCTACTTCCTGCTCACTTGGTCCAATCAGCATAATGTCATCAATATAGTGCACCAAGGTGATATTTTGTGGAAGAGACAAACGATCAAGATCTCTTCTAACTAAGTTATGACACAGGGCAGGAGAGTTAATATATCCTTGAGGCAAAACTGTAAAGGTATACTGCTGGCCTTGCCAACTGAAAGCAAATTGCTTCTGGTGCTCCTTATGGACAGGTACTGAGAAGAAGGCATTTGCCAGATCAATGGCTGCATACCAGGTACCAGGAGATGTGTTAATTAGTTCAAGTAAAGAAACTACATCTGGTATAGCAACTGCATTTGGAGTCACTACTTGATTTAGTTTTCGATAATCAACTGTCATTCTCCATGATCCATCTGTCTTCTGCACTGGCCAGATAGGAGAGTTAAAGGGAGATGTGGTGGGAACCACCACCCTTGCATCTTTCAAGTCCTTGATAGTAGCAGTAATTTCTGCAATTCCTCCAGGAATACGATACTGTTTTTGATTCACTATTTTCTTTGGCCAAGGCAACTCTAAAGGCTTCCATTTAGCCTTTCCAACCATAATAGCCCTCACCCCACAGGTCAGCGAACCAATGTGAGAATTCTGCCAATTTCTGAGTGTACCTATCCCAATTATACATTCTGGAACTGGAGAAATGACCACCGGATGTGTTCGGGGACCTACTGGACCCACTGTGAGTCGGACATCAGTCAAAACTCTATTAATCACTTGTCCTCCATAGGCCCCTACTTTAACTGGAGGGCCACAATGTTTCTTGGGATCTCCTGAGATCAGTGTCAATTCAGAACCAGTATCCAATAGACCCTGGAAAGTCTGATAATTTCCTTTCCCCCAGTGTACAGTTACTCTTGTAAAAGGCCATAGGTCCTTCTGGGGAAGAAATGGAGAAAGGCTAACAGCAAAACTTTTAGGTATCTTATCAAGATCCTCCCTCAGAGGAACCTGGCCACTCCTTCATTCAAGGGGCTCTGGATCTGCAAACTGGCTCAAGTCTGGAAATTGATTCACTGCCTTTTTGAAATTGAGACTGCCTTTTGCCACTATCCAATGTAGCCCTTCTTTCCTTTGTTTGAGAATTTTTCTGCTTATACAGGTCAAACAGATATGCAGTGGGCTTCCTATCTATTTCATGCCTGGAAACACCATGATTGATTAGCCAGGACCAAAGGTCCAAACGAGTCATGCCATTATAAATTTCATCTCTCCTGTGCTGACCATTACGGGTTATATCATTATAAACATGTTTTGTCTACGCTGTCCATTATAATAACTATGGTCACCTTGTCTCTGGCGATTCAATGCTGCCACCTGGCCCTTGTTACCTCGGGGCCCAATTAAACCCATTGAATTTAATTCATCTAATTGAGCAGCAGCATCTCCAACCCTAAGGTCTGGCACAAGGAAAAGGGCAAGAACAAAACTCTTCAAATATGCTGGAGCCCCTCTCACCAGTTTGCGTCTTATAGGACTGGTGAAGGGCATATCTTCTGGACCTTCTCATTGTGGAGGATTAGGTTTTACACAACTTATCCACTCTAGCATTGCAATTTCCCTAAGCCTTAAAATCCCTTCATCAACACTAAGCCAAGGGATATCAGGTATCTCTAACTCTTTTTCAGTACGCCATCTTTTGATAAATGCTTCAGCCAACCATTCAAACAAACTTCTGACACCTTTTTTAACTGTGCAACCTTCCATATTAAACCTAGAATCTCCACTTAGAGGGCCCATGTCAATAAATTCAGCCTGCTCTCATTTTATGTTCTTTCCACCATTATCCCACACCCTTAAAATTCATTCCCACACATATTCCCCAGACTTCTGCTTGAATGAATTAGTAAAGTCATTAAGCTCCTTAGTAGTATATCGAATTTCCTCATGGACTATACTTTCTACTTCCCCTCTAGGGCCTGTTTTACCTTGAGTCTGGTTATAGGTCTAGAAGAAACTATTGGTGGGCTTTGAGAAATATCAGTATTGTCTTGTCTGGCATTTTCTTCAGGGAAAGTCACTGCTGTCTTATCAGACTCTGAGGGATTAACTTCCTCATGTGGGAAAGGCATTATTTCAAGGGGTTAGGCTTAGGGTACTACTTCCTCAGGTGGGGCAAACCCTTGAGAATCTGAATATTCAAAATTCTCAGCTTCAATGGGGTCTTCCCACACATCCCCATCTCAAGTTATAGGATTCTATTCTTTGCCAACTAATGCCCTTACTTTAACCACTGACACCCTCTGAGGCCGAGACTTGAATTTTCACTGTAATTCAGCCAATCTTATAATGAGAGCTTCAGTTTGATTTTCTGCAACTTGAGCTCTATGGCTGCTGGAGAGAAGATTCTCTTCAAGGACACACTTAGCAACTTTTAGATTGTTTACTTGTGTCTGGAGCCTTTCGATTTTATCACACAACTCCTTATTTTCCTTCATCATTTTTTCTCGAAACTCCTTATTTTCCTTCATCATTTTTTCTGGAGATGCTAAGAGCAACCAACCAACAAAATCATTTTCCAATTTCTTCCCCATCTTGTAGAAAGCTTTGTACACCAAGTTAGTTCTGATTGGTAAATAAAAATGCCAACAGCAATAGCTGGTAAGGACAGACAGTGGCAGTTTTTGGAATTTCCTGGGCTTAAGACTGGGAGAGAAGAAGAGGAAGAGGAAGGGAGATCTGCCATGGTGCCAGAGTGTGGAGAAGAGGAGAGACTCCATGCGTGAGAAGAGTGCACGACAGAGGGGCATAGCTGGGCTCTTCTAAGCCTTCCTCATCTCTCTCACTCCCTTCTTTTCGCTCCCAGCTCAGTACCCCAAATCTGCCCTCAACTTAGTTGCTCAGTTACCTTCTCCTTGTTCAGCCCCCTAAATTTTCCCTTAGCTTAATTATTTTTCTAATATCCCTCCTCTGGTCACTCTACCCAAGATATCTTATGGCTGGTTACCTCTTCTTCCTGTGAAGCATGGCGAAAATAAACGGAATTCCTGCCTCTTTCCTTCCACCCAAAAATTGACTCCTGGCATTTTTACTGATAGATCAAGAATCAACTGGGGACCTTATCATCAGAACCACCCCTTCACCTCACCTTTTCTGTCAAAAATAAAAATAAGAAAACCTCTTCTCCCAGACATAAATTGAACAAAACCATAACCATAATGTAAATTATGAAATATGATATACAATTAACAGCCATCATGATGATAATGGACTGAACCTTTCAAACTATAAGTCAGCCCCCATTAAATGTTTCTCTTTTATGAGTTACCTTGGTCATAGTGTCTCTTCACAGTGATAAAAGCCAAACTAAGACACTAGATTATCTGAGTTCTATCCCCAGACCCTACGTGGAGGAAGGCTAGAACCAATTCTGAAAGCCATCCTCTGATCTCTATACATAATTGGCATCTAGGACACAGATCCCCTTGTATGCACACACACATACATATACACAGAAACATGCTACAAATGTAACAATATTTTAAACCTGAGATTCTGCCTGAAACTGCTGTGTTTCTCCCAGCCACTACCAATGTTGACAGTTTAAAAAAAAGAGAGAGACATGGAGTGTGGTCCTCTCCCAAAATCAAAAATGTTACTTGAAAATTCAAGACACCTTCTAGGAAATGCTTTATTCCCCTGAATACGTTGTGTTACTATTGAGACTATTTATATACCATATTTTGAAAGCATTTCTTCCTTTTTTTCTTGAGACTATAATATAGTTACATCATTTCTCCCTTGACTTTCCTCCCTTCAAAGCCTCCTTGCTCTCATTCAAATTCGTATTTTACTGTGTTCTGAATACAACTTGAAAACTCTTTTAATTGACTTAGGTATTATTTTTAGTAATCTTTTCCCCTTGAGTTCTTGAAGTAATAATGAATCCCTCAAAGCTGGACACTTTCCTTAACACTGAGTTAGTTAACTTGCTTTTGCCTTCACTGAAAGATGATCTAGTAATACCTGAGACTTTCTAGGGCATTTTATGTAAGACTCTGACTTGGGACACACTGAATCCATTCTCATTTTCTTCCTTGTGTAGAGTATTACTATTCAGGTAGGGGCACTAATAGTCAGGGTCTGTTTAGAAAATCCGGTATGTATTTTATAAAGTAAAAACTGTGTCACATGAAGCATAATTTTAGCCGTTTCTGGCCTCTTCTTGTATAGCTAATATACAACCATAAGATGATATTTCTGACAATGATAGGCCCTTGGACAACAGATTTCTCAGACAGAATTCATGCAAAGACTCATGATTAGATAATTTGAATGGATCTAATAGTGTGAGTTGATTGGGAGCCCTGGACAGCATGACTGCAGGGGAGTAATTCTCATCCCATTAGGAAGAAATTTTAAATGTTTTCCAGGTGGCATGGGTTGTCACCATTTCCCAGTAATTACAACTCCTCTGTTTCCAAGGCCTACCAGGCTCTTCCAATAGAGGAGAACTGAAGAAAATAATTCACTAAATATGAAAATTTTTTTTACCAAAAGCAAAATCTTCCCTTGAAGAACTGGATAGTAATTATAATGCACCACTATGGTGACTCCCGTTCTTAATTCCAAATTATTTCCTCTTGTGGAAAATACCCATGATGTTTGTTTTCCTTATCACAATTATTGATTACTTCTGAGTCTGTGTTAGAGAAACAACCCAACAGTGTCTTGGAAAGGAGATGACCTTCGGTCTCAAGTCATGAACTAAACTTAAAATAAAAGGAAATTGTATGGTAATGGGTTCCTCTATGGCCTTTCAAAGGGTCCTTGATGTCCATTATCCCACCTCATATCTCTTCTCCACACTGTGCTTCTCTTGCCTGCCATTTAAGCCTCCTGCTCTAGTTCTCATTTTTTTCAGTAGACTCTATTTCCCTTCTTTGGAAAGACTACTCCATCCATCACTCGATAACTGTTGTCTTTCTGGGTCTGGATTACCTCATTCAGGCTGGTTCTTTATAGCTCCATCCATTTACATGAAAATTTTGTAATTTCCTTTTACTTAACAGCTGATTTTCCATGTACCACATTTTCATTATCTATTCATCAGCTGATGGCTATCTAGGCTGTTTCCAATTTCCAGCTATTATGAATATGGCAGTAATGAACACAAATAATCAAGTATCTCCATCGTAAGATGTAGAGTCTTTTGAGTACATAGTTAAGAGTGCTGTAGCTGGATCTTGTGGTAGATTAATGTCTGAGGGAGCCCAAACTAGCAGTTGCCATTAGTATCCAACACAGAAATATATAAATGCCTTAATATTTGAAGAGTAATTTCAAGGAACTAGCTTGTCTCCTGAGAGTCCCAGAGTGCAACCATGCTGCTGGACTCTGCTTCAGAGAGAAAAGGACAACCACTGTCAATTTTTTCAAGCCTAATTATTCTCTTGCATCTCTTTGTGTCTCCTGCTTTCACTTGCTTCTCTTCATTTGTCCTTCTCAGGAAAAGGAACAGTGGTTAATGGTATCTCACTCACCTGTCTTAAGGCAAGCTTCATTGAGGATGATATAAAATGACATATTTTTAATATGAGTGTAAGCAATGAATTAATCCTTTGTCTGTATGTCACCCTTGCTAATCATCAATAACCACACAGAGAAACAGAGATTTAGTTCAAGCTGCATCTCAAAAGCTGGGCAGACATTAATCCTCATACCAATCTGGCTACCTCTCAGCTCCATCCCAATATACTTATATATTATTATTTGGGCTTTGGGCTTAAGATGTTGTTTCCCATGGCATCTTCAGACATTGGACCCTCTCCACGCGGCTCATCACTTCATCCTCATGGCAAACTTGAAATTCCCTCTCTCCCTCTCTCCTCCCTTTGGCAGGCAGAAACTTCTGCCCTATTCTTTTTTGTGCTCAATTACTGGGTGATCAGCGTGTATTGCCAAGACAGAGACTATCTAGTGAGAATTATTTATACAAACTCAAGGAAGGAGATTCTTGATATAAGCATTACAATGCAATGTCTGGTTTGTAATAAGATATGATGGCAGAGAAATCAGCATTTGAATAACACAAGGTATGATAGTTTGCATATGCTTGGCCTTGGGAATATGCCTTGGCCCACTATTAAGAGGTATAGCCCAGTTGGAGTAGGTGTGTCACTGTAGGGGTGGATTTTAATATCCTTGTCCTAGCTATCTGGAAGTCAGTCTTTTCCTGTTTGCCTTCAGAACCAGAGGTAGATCTCGTAGCTCCTACTACACTATGCCTGCCTGGTCACTGCCATGCTCCCGCCTTGATGATAATGGACTGAACCTCTGAACCTGTAAGCCAGCCCCAATTAAGTGTTGTCCTTATAAGAGTTGCCTTGGTAATGGTGTCTGTTCACAGCAGTAAAACCCTAACTAGGACACAAAGATAACCTTTACACAATGCCAAAAACATTATGCCTATAGGAGGAGGTAGATTACACACATCGATAGAAACATGAGTCTAGAAGTTACATATGTGAGACATATTTTTGTCTTTAATCATTGTTCTTACATCTACAGTCATACTATTGATTTGGATCTTCCAAGTATTTCAAAGAAAAAAAAACAGAAAACTTTCCTACAAAAGATTGACTATTCAAGGATGCATAAGAATGGGCAATCCATATGGTGCATATATAACTATGCTGCAGACATAACTATAGAGTTTTAAAGATGGCTTTTCAAAGGCTCTTAATGCTAGTGATTTCTCCTCATATCTCCTTCTATTACTTCTGGCTTCCCTAGGGTGATGCATTCTTTCAGAACTTCTGCTCCTTTTCATTCTTTTATTTACCCTTTCTCTGCTGAAGGTAGGTCAAAGTCATACAAATTTGGGAAGTACAATCTCTTTTGCTTCTGGCCTTTTCCTCTCTAGGATGTGCTGACCACAGGAAGCACCATCTATGGCTAGGTTGGTAAGGATGATTGCTATGACTGACAAGTGAATTTTCTGAGATTTGCTGAATTGGTGCATGTAGAACAGTGGTTCTCAACCTTCCTAATGCTGAGACCATTTAATCCAATTCTTTACCCTGGGGTGACCCCCAAACATAAAATTATTTCTGTTGCTACTTTATAACTGTAATTTTGTAACTCTTAATCTTTGTGTTTTCACATTGTCTTAGGCAATCTTAAAACTGTGACAGCTTTGTTTGACCTTCAAAGGGGTCATGACCCACAGATTGAGAATCACTGGTTGAGAACTCTCAGTCCATGATATATAGACTGGACTCTGTGAACAATATAAGGAAAAGAAATATAGCTTCCAGACTAATTTGCCTAGGCTTGGAGAAGGGTCCTGAAGGGGAGGTGTCTTGGAGCAGCAAATGAATGCAAACAACTCAAAATCAAATTGTGGGTCTAAGCTGGCAGCCTATCCTCTGCTTGAGACAGCTTTCCAGTCTTCTGTCCCTCTGTTCTTCTTTCTTTTTATTTGATCTGCTTTTTATGGAGATCTCCAGACAGCTCTCTATGTTCTGCTTGAGACAATTCTCCAAGCAGTTCTTTCTTGATAGTCTAAAAAATTCTCTGGATAATTCATGTCCTACTGATCATGTCTTTCTTTTATTTTACATATCAATCCATTCATTTACTCCAGGTTTCCTTTAGATTATCCTATGAATCAGTATCCTGTAACCACAGCCCCTTAATACTTAGGAGAAAGCAAGCTCACATTTTCTTTTAACATTGCAAAATAATTCAGATGCTGTAGCATTTTCTCTGTCTAATCATATTAGGGCAGTGACAGGCCTGTGATTGGAGATGAATATAGAGGAAGTTGGAGGAGGAAACAGGTCAGAAGCAGGAGGAGGAGAAGGGTCAAGAGCAGGAGGAGAAAGGTCATCATGGAGACAGACGATGAGGACCAGTCTGATCCCACGAGGTTATACAACCATGCAAAGGTTTTTACAAAATAGATTAATTGGGTTAGAATAGTGTCTTTATTATTTGGTTCAGAAATTATTGTATTGGCATCTCATAAATTGTGATTTTATTATTATATAAATCAGATTGCATATTAGGCATTAAGAGTCATATTTTACTTACTGGGTTTTAGGTACTATTTAGATGAATGATTGTGGGGGTGTGTAAAGACTTGCATGTGAGCAAGATGTTTTTAATAGCTGGGAGAGTGAGCATGATGTTTTTAATAGCTGATAGAGAATAATAAGAGCCCACCAGGGAAAGCGAGTTTGCAGGGTGGATTCATTTTTTTTTTTTTTTATAATTCCCGCAACATTCAGAGATCTGCCTGCCTATACTAAGCACAGACAATAAACTAGCTGTGTGGGAACCTGTCCTGAAATTACCATTTTTACCACACGTGGGCCTAAACTTGCTCGGTCCCAGACCAACCCTGAACTCAGGAATTTGTCTGCCTTTAGAATCATAAACAAAAAACCTTAACTGGCTGGGATCTTTTGGGATTATCACTCCCTAAAATTTATCTCCTTCCTTACTATCTTTCTGACAAGTTGGCTTATACTGTAGATGTTTCTGTTCCTTTAGATTCATGAAGCCCCTCATATAATTCATATTGCATTCTTATTTTTGAATGGTTGAGAAATTATATATTTTGAACTCATATTTTTAGAGCTTTTTTCCATATCCTTAAGAGCTGACTTGAAGGTCCCAATGTTCACCATTTTGCTAAGACATTAGCCATACTTTTGTCTCCCAGACTTGTGCTGTCTCTGATTATCATGGAGTCATTATTATTAGCAAGAAGGACACTTCCTTGAAGAAACATGAAAATATGTACATTATTATACAACGAGCCTTATGCCATGGCAGCCATCAACAATTGTAGAGGTCTATGTCATGCTGTCCCCACCAAGGTCATGCTAGACCAAGCATTAATTTACTGCCATATTTATATTAAAAGTATTCTATTTACATATGGTACCCAACCAAAGGCATATTATCCATACTCTTATAATTCATATTCAAGCCTTAAAACAAAAATTTCCAAAGGAAGACTACAACTACTGTTCCCTGCAACTAAAGATCTTAGCTACAGACAGAAAGAAAAAAATCAAGAAGACCAAAAAACCAGATAACATGATTTGCTGATCCTTCTACATGGAAATAGCCCTGAAACTCACTGAGACATAAAAAATGTCTCTAGCCAGAATTTCAGCTGTATATAGCCAATGGATCCTCTTGGCTACACTATCCTCAAGGTTCATCATATCATCTTTGCATATGGCATCAATGAATATTTTAATTGCAGTTTGATTATATTATCAAACTAACTTCTGAAGGAAGATTGTTGTTTGACCTGCTCAAACAAAGAGTAGGAAATCACCCTTAACTGAAATATGCATCCTGCACATACAAATGTCTTCAAATTGCTTGTAAGGTTTGTGTATTGCAGAATGGCAGGTCAAGAAAGCAGTTCTGGCAAAATCTATCCTTGAGGATGCTAAGATGCCTGATCCAGTCTCAGACTATTGTTTCCTCAGGACACTTGCTCCCAGAACAGCTTCAGAAAAGGTTGCTGATCCCAGATGACCTTGGCTGGTCCAGCCTTTCAGACTGTTCCAGTTTCAGAGATCCACAGAATAGGACATTTAAAATTATTTCATGATTGAAAGATCTTCTGACTGTGAAACAGGTCTACTCCTCACAGTAATCCTCTTCCATTCCATGAAAGATGGTGAGCATCAATAACCTCCATATGGAGTTAAGTTTGTCCAGAAAGGACAAACAGATGTAGTTAAGCCAACTGCCAATGTCTGCCAAAACAAGGTAAGCAAGTCCATAGTTCCTGCTGTACAAAAAGTCTGTCAGATCTACTGTGCCAAAAAAGGCTGAACATGAATGCTCCAACATTATAGAGACAATATTGGGGACTGTCCAGGTAGTCGGCTGTCTCTGTCATTTCTATAATTTTTGGATGCTGCATCCCAGCACTTCCTGCATATTAACATGATATTTATTCTTTGTCAGGTCTCTGATGTAGTTGAAGACTAGATAGTCATAATCTTACTATAAGCTTAACTTTTTTAGGATTTAAGATGTTTTTAGGTTGATAATGCAAGTTAAGATAGAAATTGACTTAGATCCAGTACTTGAAACTCACCAAAATAGGATAGATAATAAAATACTTTCTCTTGAGTTGCCAAATACAAATAGACTAGACTTTTTTAATTTGATAATTGTTTCATAATTGTTACTACTATATATTGCCTATTATTACAAGATAAAGAGCCTTTTTATTTAGACAAAAAAGTGGGATTTTTGAGGTTTGATTTTTTTGGTATGTTTTATAATGCTAAATACTGACATCCAAGGTCTTGTTGCCTTTAGGGACAAGAGAATCCTCACATACACCAAGCAATGCTATGTGACCTTCTTCCTTAACTTAAAACTACTGGCTGAATAAAGATGCTGACAGCCTATAGCTGGGCAGAAGAGAGGTAGGTGAGGCTTCAGTTCCTGGGATTGGAGTCTGAGGAGGACCACAAGGGAGAAAGGAGAGAAGGTGAAGAGAGGAGAGGATAACATGGAGTAGGTAAATCATGAAAACATATCCGTGAGGGCTAGTCAATAGAAGTCCAGCCCAGATGGAATACAGCAAGTCAGATCTTAGTGCAATTAGCAGTGAATAGTCATAATAACATGGAGGGTAGATATCTGCCCATCTCTAGTGCTTTAAAGGCTTATTATAAATATAAAAGTTGTTTATCTTTTATCCAAGAACTTAATAATCAAAGGCAGAATAGAAACTCCAAATTGAGATTAATTTTTCTACAGCATATATAGATATAGATATGGATATGAATAATTGTGTATATAACATGTATACATATATATGTATATATAATATACACATACATGTATATATGTATATATATATGTATATATACATATATGTGCGTATATATACATATATATACATATATGTGCATATATATGTATATATACACATATATATGTATACTTTGTAAGTGTCTAATGTCCACAAAGACCAGAAGAGGGAGTTGGATTACTAGAATCTGGAGTTACAGATTTACAGACAACTTGAGCGACTGTGTAGGTAGTGGCAACTGAACCTAGATATTCTTTTATAGAAGCAAGCACTGGAGCAACCTCTGACCAGCCCTTACATGAACATTTAAGAGCATCGTGTAGTATACCTCAACCTGATAATTCTTCAGGGGAGACCCTTGAGGCTTAGTTTGGTGAATGTGAATGTATGAAACAAACAACTCACATATTGTTTAGCCATGCAATGAAGGGTAATCTTTATCCTTAGTTCCTAAAAGAATTAGAAATCTGTGGTCATCTTGCCTACACATCCCCACTCTACCTCTGCCACTCTTTCTTTCTCTTCAAGCTTATTTATTGTTGCATAGCCATTTACTATGAACTAAAACATTAGATTCTAAAGGGCACAGGATAGCTAAAAAACAAAACAAACAAACAAACAAACAAACAAACAAACAAAAACCTTACAACTCTCAAGAAAGAAGTTCAGAAAGTTTTCAGTTTTACCAGGTATTCTCCGAGAGGGTAGAGAAGGAATAAAAAACAGCTACAGGAGAGGAGATTCTCCAGTCCAGCTTCCTGCCCATGGGTACATGACATTAAGGAAGTAACTGTTATCTGCCAGCACCCATGCCAAAGTGAGCTTTTCTGTGATACTATCTCAGTCATCCATGCTCACATGAGTGACCTCAGTGCGCTCACCGCTTCACCAATCTAGACTTGAGTGGCAATCATTTTGTTGGTCTGTTATCCATAGTAGACTAGGATAAATAAACATCTGTTCACATAGTTCTTAACATAATGTCACTCACACAGTTCAAATTTGAGATATGGAGAAGTAATCACATGGTACCCATGACAGGTAATAAAATACACAACTGAGTATGATCTGTCCATCCAAGGAGGAAATCTTGACATGGCGACAGCCCCTAGTGAGGTATGAGATGGTATGTGCCTTGCTGTACTGTAATTGAATACTTAATATTATTGGTGATAAGACATACAGCCAAAGCTTACCTAGCTGGTATCCTTAAAGACAATACTAGGATGACCATATTTCTCCATGTAATATGGATTATCATTACTCCTTAATGAATGGCAACTGCCATGTGAGTGTTGGATGCCCTTCAAATGGCTGACAGAACATAGTACTATTCTTAAAAGTAGCCCGTAAGACAGCATTACATGCAGCCATGGAGGCAATTGTATGGTTTTGGTATAGGTGATAAAAGATGCAATCAAAGTTTAGCCATGTGGCCAGAAAGAACTCACAGGAATAGGAAAGGAATTGTGTTTGGATTAAGCAACAGAGTACTACCATATTGGAGCCAAGGAATGCTGTAACAGAGATCATACCAACAGACCAGACCGATGCCAGAGGATTTGGGAGAGGGGCAGGGCCTGAAAGATCTCCAAGTGGGGATGTGAGAATGAATCAGAGAGTCTGGGAGACAGAAGGAGACAGAAAGAACAAGACAAAGATTGACAGAGACTGGCAGGCAAAGAGATGATGGTAGAGTATGACCCTCCTGCCTGAGGGCTGATTCTTCAGATCCCGCCTGCCTCAGATAACCACACCTTTCCGCCTACCTCCTGCTAATTGCCATGCCTCTCTCCTGGTTCCAGTTACATTGGAAGTCCCGCCTCCAGAGACTGAAGAAGAAGTTGCTGATTGGTCCAGGTTGCAGATGAACTTGGGGGAGGGGTTTTGCCTTACTTATTCTACCTGTTGGCTTGTAAAAAAGAGAATTTAATGAAAGATATCTGATTGAAACACATCTGTGTTTGGCTAATTTTTACGAACTTTCTACGTGGTTCAGGCAACACAAAATGGCTTTTCAGGTCCCTGTCCCCATTCCAGCAAACTCATTCATATTTGTGGCTGCTGGGCGGCTACAGTAGGGGGACCTTAAAAGGGTACACATGCCTCATAGGGAAAATATTCAACTCATAGCAACAGTCGAAATGTGTCAGGTAGCAGTAGATTATGGTGTAGCTTCTGGCACTAAGTCCCTGAGGGCAGTCTAGTGGAGCTCCCAATTTCTAAGAATAAGGGTGGAAATCATAATGGTGCTGTCCTCTGTTTTAGCATCTAATCTACCAGAAACAGTGCAAAAAAAAAAAAAAAAAAAAAAAAAAAAAAAAAAAAAAAAAAAAAAAAGGAATATGAGGCAGAAAGATTTTGCTTACATATTGTTACTGCTGGCAGGGTACAAAAAAAAAGAGTATACATTACATTGGTGATAAAAATTCCTTCCTAGGAATAAGGAACTTGCAAGCCCTGGGAAGAATTAGATGGAGTGAAGTGGAAGGGATAGGGGATATGCCTCATACCAGACCTTTAGGACAGAGAAGGGATCATCCACTGGGCATGCAGACAGGAGACGCAGTAATAGCTCAGTACAGGAAGCTTTGATAATCCAGAAATGCTACACACACAACTATATTAATTCACAGGAAATTTTTAACCAAGAAATGAAATAGTCTTTCTGCCTCAATTGTAAAGCTGTGTGGCCTGGGCATGGATGGGCTCAGTTTGAGTGCCATGGAAACAGAAAGTGAACAATGTAACTATTCATCCTTGCTTAAGACAAAGACTACATAGTCTGAGGAAATGTGAAGCAAATCAATCCCTGAGGGACTGCTTATAGGATCCATCAAGGACACCGATAGTTATGGCATTAGGTCCCTATGAATATCAGGGACTGGAAAATAGGACTGAAAACAGGACTGAGACAAATGCAGATGCAAGAGGTAGTGCTTCATGCCCAGGTCTCTAGGCTACATAGGACCATGTTTACAACATAGGTTAAAAATAATTTATCATGGTCTTTAAGGCTTTCCTGACATTGCTAAGCCCCTTGAGAGGATGGAACGTTCACAAGACAAAAGAGGCTATGGCATGCCTATAACTGAATGGCTCATTCATGTGGCATGCCTATACATGAATGGTTTATTCTGCCATAGGAATCCAGTTGGAATGAGAAAGCATGAGAAAGGAAACACAAGCTATAGTGGCTATTCCTGGTTGTCAACTTGACTATATCTGAAATGAACTACAATCCAGAATTAGAAGGCTCACCTGTGGCCCTAATCTGGAGGCTGAGAGATACAAGTTTAGTTCAAGCAAGATCACCTGGGATTAAAGGTGTGGCATATACCTTTAATCTGGGCCACACCTTTTGTTGGAGACCTATATAAGGACATTGGAAGAAAGGCTCTCTCTGCTTCCTCTGCTTGCCTTGTGGACTGACTGAGCAACTGCCGGATCCTTGGACTTCCATTCACAGCTGCTGCCAACCATTGTTGGGAGTTGACTGTTGGGAGTTGGAGTACAGACTGTAAGTCATCAATAAATTCCTTTACTACATGGAGACTACCATAAGTTCTGTGACTCTAGAGAACCCTGACTAATACACAAGCAAAAGTGTTTGTTCACACCATTTGAAGACAACAGTGGTTTAAGCTTTATGATGAACTACAATTCCTACTGGAAAAAAAAAGATAGAAAGTGAGTTCTTCTAAAAAAAAAATTTAGATTAACCCGAACAGCATTTCACAGATGGTATCAACAATAAAATGCTACAAATAAAGATTAATTTTGTTCTAAAGTATACAGTAATCTCTCCATATACTTGTTTCATTTCTCTCTTGCTAGAAAAGATACTGGGCTATCTTTGAGAAATATAACTATGTTAGAATACATATTACTAATGTCACTTTCTAATCCAGAGCTTGCTAATCACATTA
This sequence comes from Montemys delectorum, assembly GCA_019843815.1. NCBI lineage: Eukaryota > Metazoa > Chordata > Mammalia > Rodentia > Muridae > Montemys > Montemys delectorum. Next base: position 14,917 of record JADRCD010233458.1, on the reverse strand, counting down.
AACATATTTTACAGGCAGGCAGAATTCATTTTGGTGATGTCCAACTTATGTCTTACAGTATTTTATTTGTTCTGCATCATCAAATGGATTTTTTGGTATCTGTATTTCCAGTAAAAAAATCTGCTTGCCCTTTGGTTAAGTACTTGCTCTTAGAAAGTGTAATGATCCCTGAGGCTTGGTGTGGAGGAGACGTGATAAAAATGTCCCATTTAGCGCTGAGTACTTCACAGTCTCTAGTTTTCTGCATAGCATCTGATTGGAGGAGGTTGTAAAAACTTTAATCCTAACTTCCCATTTTTTACCCTGCCTTTGACCATTTAGTTCTTGGATTAAAATACACACTCAATCTTTATATTTATAATAATCTTTAAACAGCACAAGAGCTAGGCAGATCCCTACCCTCTATGCTACTAAAATCCACTTTCTTATCGATAACCCTAAGTTATGACTTACTGTGTTTCATCTGGACTGCTCTAATTCCAGTTGACCATCCCTCGGGGCTACATTATTATGGCTCACCTAACCCATGGTGGCTTCTTCTTCCTCCTTCTGTACCTTTTTCTCCTCCTGGCCCTCTAATCCCAAGCCCAAGAAACGTAAACCCTACCTATGTCTCTTCTGACCAGTATTGACTTTGGCATCTTCATTTAACAATCAGAAAAACTTGGGGGCAGAGTCACAGGTCTATGTACAGACTCTAGATCTTGGGGGCAGCCCATACTTAACACTACGATAGACAACAAGACCATCAACAGAGGGGCTTCGTATTAATCGCCTACTCCATTGAAAAGAAACTTCACCAGAGAGTCTTGAGAGATACACTAATCTATGTTTATGGTTATAAAGATAGAAATATTTGAGGCAGTTTAATAATATGCTCACTTACTATAATAATAGTATTAGGATCTCTCCTAGGGCCTATGATGCAACCACTCATAGGACTTCGCCCAGTTAACAGTACCACTGTAGGAAGTAGTGTCAATGACTGTGTGAAACAGTAATTGCTGGTGATGACAAGGCCACTACACACATGGACTCACAGTGACTGTTACTATATGCATAAGACAAGCAACAGGCCATGTCAGCCAACATCCTGACATGGATGAGGAAGGGTATCCTGAAGATAAGAAGCTATTATAATGAAGACTTCAGGAAGAGGGATAATGAGCTTTGTTTGAGCATACAGTTCCTGAAAGGCTCTTGTGTTCCTGTAGATGATCCTACACCCATGCACATAAAGCACATATAGCAGTACTAAATGAAGTTGGGGTAGGAAAGTGGTGGAAGGACAAGGCAGGATCTCAGGTGAGGGAATGGGAGATTTGATCACAATATATGCATGCATGAAATTCTCAAATAATAAAAAGCTTTAAAGAGGAAAATGATGCACGTCAGCTTTAGTGGGTAAAAGATGAGAGAGGAAAGTCTGGGGCTGTAGCCTGCCTGTCACAAGTGGCATTTAAGTGCTTGAGCAGCCTCTCCAGAGCCCAAGAGAGCCTGTGATGAGTGACATCTGTGAAAGCTACATGATGGATGAATAATATTCATACTTTCGATTTTCTCTTCGTCCAATTTCTACTGGACAAATTTGAAAGCCAACTATATTTTAATATTGTAGGGAATAAATATTTAGGTTGTCTCTCTGTTTCTAAAAAAAATTGTTATTATTTTACAAAATCTGAGATTTTTTCCTATCTCTGATTAGATGTAGGAGGTTTAACATTGGGTCCATAAATACTAATTATCACTTGTTTTATAAATACTAATTTATATATTCCTTCAATCCTATATATTTTAGGGATGATTATAGAAACATTTACTTTTTCCTTTTATTAAAAATGGATTCTTTTCTCATACAATATAACCTAATTATACTTTCCCATCCCACTTCTCCTCCTAATTTTTCCCAACTTACCTCTCCTTTGATCCACTTCCTGTTTCTCAACAACAACAACAACAACAACAACAACAACAAAAGTCCAGGATTCTAGAATAGTGACCAAACATGACAAAATAAAATGTAATAAAATGAAGCAAAAACTATCATCTTGAAGTTTGATATGACAACTCAATAGGAAGAGTCACGAGAGTAGGCACAAGAGTTAGAGACTAGTTAATTCCCACAGTCCAAAATCTCATAAAAATACTAGCCAAAAGTTTGTAGTACAAACACCAAGGACCTAGTGCAGATCTCTGTAGGCCCTGTGCTTGAGGCTTCAGCATGTGAGTTCATGTGAGCAGCTGATTTAGAGGGCTTTGTTTTCCTGGTGTCCCCATCTCCTCTGCCTCTTAGTCCTTTCACCTCCTCTTCCACCGGCTTCTCTGAGCTCTGAGGTGAGAAATTCGATGGAGACATTCCATTTAGAGTCTCTTTCCACATAATGTCTGCCTGTGGTTCTGTATTTGTTCCCATCTCTGATGATGACAGTATAAGGCATTGATCTATGAGCATCGATGAACATCATTAGGAGTAATTTTACTGATTTTTATTTATTGTATTTTTTTAGAACAGTAGTCTCTGGGCTATCTAGTCAGTGATTCTTGGCTACTCAAGCAGTATCAGATATGGGTTTCATCTCATGGAGTGGATCTTAAGTCAAATCAGACATTGGTTGGCTACTCCCAGAAGTTCTGTGCCACTATTGCCCTAGCATATTTTGCAGGCAGAACCGATTGTAGATCAAAGGTTTTGTGGCTGGGTTTCTCTTTACAGTTCTCTTTTAGTAGCTTGCAGAGTTACTTCTCAGACCAAAGACACAACATAGGAGTAAAGGCTCCATGTAGGCTCCAGCTTGACTTCTTCATGTTCAATGAGTTGTATGAAGGTTGTGCTCTGTATTGGGGCCCCATTGTCTACTTGCAGAGAGAAACACTTTGTTTTAGCCAAAGCCCAGGTTGTTTATGGATATTCATGGAACTCCATTGATCAACAATTCAATTGAATTCAACCTAGTTCCACAACTGGAAGTCTTCTTTGGTGACAAGAGATGGCCATTGGAAACTTGGTATTCCTCCATTATTTGGAGGCCTTATTAGGATCACCTGTACATATTTTAGAAAGTTTCCACTGTACTAGATATCCATATAATACCTCAAATGTGCCCCAATTCCAGTTGTCTATTCTTGAATTCTCTACCTCCTACCTTATTTCCCCTTCCCCTCCCCAAATGATCCCCCTCATTCCCATCCCCACTCACCCCCAGTCTACCCATAAAAATCTATTCTAATTTTCCCTCCCAGGAAGATCCCTGTGTGCCCTCGCCTAGACTTTTCCTCTTTACCTAACTTCTCTGGGTCTATGGATTGTACCTTGGTTATCATTTACTCAATGGTTAATTTCGGCTTTTGAGTAAATACATACAAAATTTATCTTTCTGGGCCTAGGATATCTCATTCAGCATGATTTTTTTTCTAGTTCCACCCATTTGCTTATAAATTTCATGATTTCATTGTTTTAAACATATGAATAATACTCCATTGTGGAAATGTACCACATCTTTAAAATCAATTATTCTGTTCCAAGATATCCAGGTTATTTTCAGTTTCTGGCTATTTTGTATAAAGCCATAATGAGCAGGGTTGTACAGTTGTCATTGTTACAGTTGGGACATCTTTTGGATATATGCCCAAGAAGCATATAGCTGGGTTCTAAGGACTATCCATTTTTAACTTTCTGAGGAGCCACCACGTTGATTTCCAAAGTGATTGTTTCAGTTTGCACTCTCACCAGCAATGAAGGGGTGCTCCCCTTGCTCCTTATCCTTGCCAATGTGAGCTGTCAACTGTATTGTTGATCTTAGTTATACTGACAGGTGTAAGACAGAATCTAAAAATTTTGATTTGCATTTCCCTAATGGCTAAGGATGCTGGACATTTCTTTAAGTGTTTCTCAACCATTTGTATTTCCTCTATTGAGAATTCTGTTTTGACCTATATCCCATAATTTACTTGGGTTGTTAACATTATTTATATCTAGTTTCTTGAGTTTTTCTATATTTTAGATATTAATCTTTTTTCCGATGTGGTGATGGTATAATTTTTTCCTATTCTGTGGGTTGTCACATTGTCCAGATGATGGTGCCCTTTCTCTTATAGGAATTTTTAGTTTTATGAGGTCCCTTTTATCAATGTTTGATCTTGGTGCCTGTGATACCAGTATTCTCCTCAGAAAGTTATATTTGTGCAAATGAGTTCAAGGCTATTCCCTATTTTCTCTTCTAGCAAGTTCAGTTTATCCAGTTTTACATTGAGGGTTTTGTTTGTGCTTAATCCATTTGGATTTGAGTTTTGTGTAGGCTGATAAATGTCTATCTATTTTCATTCTTCTATATGCAGACATCCAGTTTGACCAGTATATATGTTGAATATTCTGTTTTTCCCAATGTGTATTTCTGGCTTCTTTATCAAAAATCAGGTGTCCATATATGTACTGAATTTATGTCTGGGTTTTCAGTTTGATTCCATTGGCCAGCATGTCTGGGTTTTTTTTTGTTTTGTTTTGTTTTTTTGAGAAGGGGTTTCTCTGGGTAGCCCTGGCTGTCCTGGAACTCACTCTGTAGACTAGGTTGGCCTTGAACTCAGAAATCTGCCTGCCTCTGCCTCCCAAGTGCTGGGATTAAAGGCATGTGCCACCACTGCCTAGCTTAACATGTCTGTTTTTATGCCAATACCATGTGGTACTTATTACTATAGCTCTGTTATATAACTTAAAATAAAAAATAGTAAGACCTCTCATAGTTCTTTAATTTTTCAAGATTGCTATAGCATCTTGGATTTTTGATTTTTCATATGAAGTTGAGAATTATCATTTCAGTATTTATGAAAAATTGTGTTGGAATTTTGCTGTAGATTGCATTGAATATACAGATTGTTTTATATAGAATGGGCCTTTTTATAGTATAATTTAACTAATCAATGAGCATTCCATCTTCTGACATCTTCAATTTCTTTCTTCAATGACTTGAAGTTTTGAATTATGTTTTTCACTTGCTTGGTTAGAGTTACTCTAAAATATTTTACATCATATGAGGCTTTGGTAAAAGGAGTTGTTTCCCTGATTTCCTTCTCAGTCCATTTGTCATTTGTATATAGGAGGGCTAGTGACTTAGGTAATCTTGTAACCAGGCACTTTGCTGAACAGGTTTATCAGTCATAGAGTCCCCTGGTAGAAATTTTAGGGTATGTGTGTATACTATCATAACATCTGGAAAGAATGATGCCTTGAATTATTCCTTTTCAATTTGTGCCACCAAATGTCTTCCAATCCTTCCAAATTGTTTTAGTGCTGAATTCAGAATTTCAAAGAGTTAATGTCAATAATCCTCAAATTATTTTGCATAATAGAAGTAGGAGAGATATTGCCCAGCTCATTTTAGGAGGCCACAGTTAACTGATACACAACCACCTAAAAATTCAAGAAAGAGAATTACAGACCAATTTCCTTATAAATTCAGATGCAAAAATACTTAATAAAATACTTACAAGCCGAATCCAAGAATTCATCAAGAAGATTATCCACTGTGATCAAGTTGGCTTCACCACGGAGATGCAATTATGGTTCAATATGTGAAAATCAGTACATAAAATCTGCCACATGAACAAACTGAGAAGAAAAAAAAACAAAACCTACATGATCATCTCATTAGATGCTGAAAAGGCCTTTGACAAAATCCAACACCCCTTCAAGGTAAAAGGCCAGGACAAATTAAGAATAAAAGGCACATATCTAAGCATAATAATGTCGAAGGACAGCAAATCTGTAGCCAACATCAAATTAAACAGAGAGAATCTCAAAGCTACTCCACTAAACTCAGGAAGAAGTCAAAATTGTCCACTATATAGTGCTTAAAGACTTTGCTAGAGCAGTAAGACAGTAGATACAAAGTTAAGCAGACACCCAGCTAGCTTACAGTCTATGCTTAACAGAGACAGGTAACTGTTTTGCAATGTTAAAAGAAAAAGTGTGCTTGCTGTCACCTAAGAATTAAGGGGCTGAGGTCTCAGAATGTGATTCATAGGATAATCAAAAGGGAACCTGGAGTAAATGACTGGATTGATATGTAAAATAAAAGACTGGCCTGCAGGAGATGAGCTATCCAAAGAATGTTTTAGAATAGCAAGAGTGAACTGCCTGGAGAATTGTCTTGAGTAGAACATAGAGAGAAAACAATCTGTAGATCTCCCAAGAAAGCAGATCAGAGAGAAAGAAAGCAGAACAGAGAGAAAGTAGACTGGAAAGCTGTCTTGAGCAGATTCTAGGCTCCCTGGTTGGACCTATGATTTGACTGTGAGTCATTTGCTTTTGCATCTCCCAGCCATCACTTCCTCAGAACTCCTCTCCAAGATGAAGCTGGTCCTTGGGAAAAGTAGTGTCAAAAGTGACTTTAAGTTTTCTGAACTATGTAATTAGGTCAGAGTTAATAAAATAGAGACTGTGACATGAAAGGTGGGCTTGGACAGTAGGCTTGGATACAATGAGTAAATCTTAGGCAAATGGTGCAGAATAAGGCTCTGAGGTATTCATAAGCAGGGATTTAATGGAAAGCCTCATGTGTTTCCTGGCTGTCCTGGAACTCACTCTGTAGACCAGACTGGCCTCGAACTCAGAAATCTGCCTGCTTCTGCCTCCCAAGTGCTGGGATTAAAGGCGTACGCCGCCACCACCACCACCAGGCTTCCTGTTGAACATTTATCCCTGCACACTTTCAAGTTCACATCCCACAATGATTCATGCTGTATTGTTCCTTGCTTTAAGTGGTCAAAAGAAAATGTACAGTTTATCTTCCTATGAAATCCAAAGTACTCAGCCTGATATGAGAGGAGAAAACAAAGCATGTGGGTGTTCTGAGCCAGGCAATGATTCCAGCTAACATCAAAACGCATAGATGAATCACAGCCAATCCACTGAAAGCTACAAACACTGACCTTGCAACCAAGATTGATCAAATGGAAATGGTTCACGAAGAATGTCTATGAGTGAAGTCAGTCACAGAACCATTATAGGTGAAAGAATGGAGCATTAAATAATCTACTTACCTACAATACTACCTAATAATGAAATAATACTCCTGTGTCAAAGTTTGTGCTCTGTGATTAGCTGCTTAAGCCTCTGTTGCGGGAATTTAAAAAAAATGAATCCAGCCGGGCTGTGGTGGTGCACGCCTTTAATCCCAGCACTTGGGAGGCAGAGGCAGGTGGATTTCTGAGTTCGAGGTCAGCCTAGTCTACAGAGTGAGTTCCAGGACAGCCAGGGCTACACAGAGAAATCCTGTCTCGAAACAAACAAACAAACAAACAAACAAACAAAACAAAACAAAAAAATGAGTCCACCTCGCAAACTCGCTTTCCCGCTGGGTCACATTTTTTGAGCCGGTACTGTTCGTCCTTAATACTAAGCTCCGACAGGTTTTTGTTATTTCCTCCCAGCAAGCTATATCTCGCTCACATGTAACTCTTCACATACTCCCACAATCATTAATCCAAATAGCACCTATTACCTGGTAAGTAAAGCATGACTCAGTGCCTTAATAGCCAATCAGACTTATATAATAATAAAATCACAATTTACAAGATGCCAATATAATAATTTCAGAACCAGATAATAAAGACAATATTCTAACCCAATTAATCTATTTTGTTAGAACCTGTTTGGTTGTATAACCTCGTGGAGTCTAGTTCATCCTTATGGTCTGTCTCCATGATGACATCTCCTCCTGGTCCTTACCCTTCTCCTCCTCCTGCTCCTGACATTTTTCCTCCTCCAACTCTAGCTCCACCTCTCTATTCCTGTCCAGTCACAGGCCTGTCACTGCCCTAATGTGATTGGACAGAGAAAATGCTGTAGCAAGCCTCTTTTCATTATGTTTCATCCTTGTCTCAAAGACTCCTAATGAATTTCCTCTCAGCCAGAACAAAGGCCAGTTTCTTAACCAGTCCAATCCCATCTCTCCTCATTCTTTCCACCATTCAGTACAAGTTGTGAACATGTTCAGAATATGTGTGTCATAGGCATCCTCAGTGGTCCTCAAATCAGCCAAGCATCTAGGTTTCAGGCCCTCTGCACTTGTCACGTACCCTGCCATCACACACCTGTCACACACCCTGCCATCACACACTAGCTAATCCCTACCTTTGTACTTACTTCATTTTGCCAGGAATTGTCTTGCCTCTACTTCCACATTGCTGCAATTACAGGCACATGCTGCAACATGCAGCTTTTACATGGGTAACAGTGATTAAAACCAGGTCTTCATGCAAGTACTTTACTGACTGAGTCATCTCCCTGACCCCTGGAGCAAGGTGCCTTATTTTTCAGATACTGTAGTTTCACTACTCAAACCCTATATTCCTCATCTAAGGGAAATATCAGTTGGGCTCTGCCTAGATTCCCCATTTGGGGTGGGGGTGGCGGTGTCACATTTAAATGACTTATCTTCTCAGGCTCTTCCTTCTTTAAATTTAACCTAAACCTTTCCCTGGAGACATTTGTAGACAAAACCACATATCAGTAATAGCTTAAAATGCATAATGGTTTATACAATTTCAAGCACCTTTCTTCATATCAAACTTCATAATAACTCTGAAGAAAATATACTATGAATAGCTCAAAAAATAAAAATAAAAAGCACCTAATTTGGTATGAAAGTTCTGTCACTGTAAGCAGCAAGACTGCTGTGGCTTAATGTATCCCCCTAAAATCGGTGTGTTGAAAACTTAACCCCCAGCATATCTGGCCAGGTGCCAGAGCCTTGGTGTTAGACTTCCCATCTTCAGAACCATGAGCCAGATACACCTTTGCTCTTTAGAAAGGGTTCAGTCTAGGAATGGAGAGACAGCTCAGAAGTCCAGAGTGAGTACAGGTTGGGAGGCTCACAGCCTTGTACTTCTACCTTCAATGAGCTCTGATGCCTCTAGCTGCTAGAAGCACATGTATGACACATTGACATATTGAAGGGATTCTAGTATAAGACTCTAATGAGCCTTAGCTACCGGGAACCCTCCCCTCCCTAACACCCCTCAATTCTAAGTGAGCCACACAGAGCTAGAGATCAATGCAAAAGCAAGAGGAGTTTATTGTTCCAGCATGCTGGGGCTGTCCTGCAACCCAAAGGAGAGTCAACAACCCCTGGCAGCCCATTTGGCCAGTTTTTATACAGTTTTCAGGGGTAGAATAGAGCAACAGCCACTAGGCCCAATGTGAATGGCAGAGCAGTATGACTTTTAAACTGATTGGACCTTAGGAAATGGCGTAGCAAGGGCTTCCCTTATCTTCAGGTGAGGAATGTAATCAGCTGCTCCCTTCCTATGTACTCCATGACCTCTCTCTTCCAGGAGGGGAGGCGCCTTCATGTTCTGGAGCCTGGTGAAATTTTCCAAAGGCCCTGAGCTGACCTCTTCACTAGTTAGCTCAGGCATGGTGAACATGCCTGTTGCAGGCCTTGCTCTTCTTTCTATTCCCTCTGCCTTGCTAAAAACCTTTAGATTACATTCCTAAACCTAGCCAGCGTGGTCTGTTGAACACTTCTTACTTGTACACTTTCTTATGCCAGACTCATTCCTGAGGATGACTACCAAAGTGGAGCAATCTAAAGCTCCCTTTGGCTCAGCTAATTAATATGCCCAATTAAAATTAAACACATCATCCTAGCATGAGGTTTCCCCTTGCACTTTCATAAACTGCCATTTTCCTATGTGCCACATCTATCTTCTCTCTATCTAGAGGCAGTCCTTTGTACCTCCAAGAAAAATGTCCCTTCCCACTCTCTCTTGTTCCCTTTCCCTTCTCCCTCATCCTCTATCTCCTTTCTTTGTCTCTTATCCTCTGCCCTTTGTCCCCATGTCCCTCTGGGGCAAGTAAATCTGCTTTGTGCTGAGAACTTGGTCTGGGGGGGAGCAGTATTTTTCCTCTCACATGCATGTGACTACAAATAAAATAAAACAAAACAAATTATGCAGGCTCAGGTTGTCACAGTAGAAAGATTAAGACAATCACATGCAGTTACAGGTGAATATGCTGCACTCAAAACAGAGACAGGAACATTGAAAAGCCTTGGATACCACCAAATCTATTACAAAGTTTATCCGCTCACTCATAGCAACATCCTCACCATGAGAGAAACTAAATTATTAAATGGTTAGGTTTCCAGATTTAAAGTGATGAAAGGCAATTAACAAGGAAGGCAGAAATGAAATAGAGATGAATATTTTGTTGTAAAAAGTGTTTCTAGTTTAAGAGTGAAGGGCAAAACAAGAGACTAAAAGTGAGCAGGAGCCTGATAGGTCTGACATTCTGTGGCTGTGTATGTGCTACAAGTTTAATTGGATGTAGGGCATCACTGTAATACAACATAAAACAATCTCTCGTATTTAGAATCCGCTCAGTTTGAGCAATGTATACATTTTGGAAATACACGTTACAAGTAGCCAGGGTTATAGTTCAATTATATGAAAAAAACCTACACCTTTTCTGAGGTTAATAAAGTTTAGTGTTTTTCTGATCTGTAGAAATTATGCTTTCAAGAAAAAGCCATAGATTCTTAATTTATTTTTTTTAATAAAGAATTTATTAAAAACTTTCTGATTCTTTCCTCTGCACACATTTATATCACTGTGCTGTCCGAGTTTATTCCCTGGCCAAGCAGTAGGCAAAGCAGTAACTTTGAGAGGTCTGCTGTCTCTGCTTTTCAGAACCCTTCTGCTCCTAGAGAAGAAGACTGTCCATGCAACTACAGTTTGTGCAAAGCTCTGCAGCATTGTTCTGTGCTTTGGGACAACAACTCAGAAGAACCTGAAAGAGCACAAATTAGCTCACAAATCCCATTGCCTCTCACTGGGTCTTTCATAATTGATGCAACAAATGAGACCATGCAAATATAGCACATTGCTAATCTGTGGCTAATAAAAATCTACCCAAAGAAGGGAGGAAAATATTTGTCCATTGTTAAGCTATACAGATGTGTTTTCTTAAAGAGTATATGGTCAAAGTCAGATGATAAATAACCTTTTATTACAAGTATATAGGAAAGCTCATCATTTCAAATATGTTCTGATTCAAATATTCACATTGCTGCACTGGGGCTGCACAACTATAATACCCGAAGCTAAACACAGTCCAAGAAGATTCTATCTAGATGACACATACTAATATAAATCCAAATTTAGCTTGAGTTTTTTTCTTTTCTTTTTCTCATTTTTTATGTGCCTAATGGGATACTGTAAATGTGTGTAAGGTTCCAGAACTTACTCAAACATAGTTGTTCATAAGTGCTTAGAAACATCTGGATTGGACCATGCTTCCCTTTCTCCTTAGTCAGTGTTTGTGTTTATTAAAATGCTTTATAGTTAGAGCTGTGTGACTCTGAAATATACTTCTTGCAAATGTCCTCAAATTGAAAGCGGATTGTGGTATGTGGTCAGTGATCCTTTCATGAATATAGACTCTCCATCAGCAGGAGGGAGTTAGATGTGAGAAGAAAGTGTGAAAAGGTTACTCCGTTCAATGTGTGTTCTTCCCAAAGTGACTCTGAATCCCCAGATTGGACCTATTCAACAGTACTGGCTTGCAGTCCCCCAAAGCAATGGATTCCAGTGCTCTATTATACTGGCAATTTACTGAAAGGGGGCCACGCAGCAGCCATTTTGCAAAGTTATTCTGTTAGTGGCCTCAACTGTCTTCTGGGAGAATTTTACAGTTACCTCTTCATAAATGATTAGATGTCATCCAGATAATGTAATAGGCTTTTCTAAAGCCACACAGCAACATGATAGGATGATAGTGTGTGGCCGAGAGAAAAAGCAACATAAGTTAGAGCTTTCCCTAGCTTTTCAACAAGTATTATTCATCTTCTTATGCTATAAGACTGCTTCTAAACAGAACTTTGATTTTTGATTTTCCAAAAACAGTAGGATTTAATTTTAAACAAATTTCTAGAGACTAACAATATAATTTAGCCTCAAAACAACATAATAAAATTCATAGTAGTAAAGTAAGACAATTTAACCTGCTTTATCTAACATTCATACCACAATATATTCAGAAAAATGAAAAACAAAATGCTAAGTGTCTCTATAAGGATTTGTAAACCACTATTCTTGGGTAGGTAAAAAAAAATCCCTTTAAAGCCAACAGTTGTGCTTCACATCTCTACTTCTGTCAACTTGGATGCTGAGGCAAAAGGATTGCCATGAGTTCAAGGCAAAACTAGCTATAGGGTAAAATAGAGTCTCTCTCTCTCTCTCTCTCTCTCTCTCAGATAAAAAACCAAAAATTCCAGTTTTTATCTAAAGCTACAATACTTCAAAATCTAATTAAATCTTTAGGATTCATAAAGGTTTGAGAAATGAATAAACTAAGATTTTAGCAGTTTTTCTCTAATATGAAAGCGTGGTCACACTTTCTAATGCTCTGTTTCCTATTTACTGTCTAAGTAGCTTACTGGCCTTTATACGCTATGATTACATTGTTTTGTTTTATTTTATTTTGTTTTATTTTCTTCCAGATGCAGTTTTAGTTCAGACAAAGCTGACCATTCTGTCTCCTTGCTTTACTCTCTTAAAAGCCATTTAAAATTCCTCCTCCAGGGGGCAGTATGACCATGTCAATGAACATCTGCAGAGCAGAACTTAGCAGAAATCAAACATTAAATTACATGCTGCTAAATGGCAAGAGAATAATGCCTCCTATACATCCCAGTTTTCTATATTCTTCTTATAATTTTTATGAAAAAAGCCACACAGAGAAAAAGATTAAAAAGTCACTACAGAAGTGAAAAGACACATTTTTGTCACCAGAGTGCAGAAGGGAGCTAACCCTCTCTCTGAAACCTTTCCAGGCTGGCTCTCAGTCACTAAATTAAGACCCTTCTTGGGCACTCTAAGGTCACATCGTATTTCTCAGATCATTTTATCCTTACATTGAACTTCTTCTATATGCACACTATTTTCTCATTACACAATAAGTGTATTGGTTTCATAAGTCCCTGTCCTGTTGTTGAGCAGTGACTGCTTTATAACTAAGTTATGGAAGTAGGAAAGTGTTAACCAATACATTGTGTGATATTTAGGTTTGGTCATCTTGGTTTAAACTGGAGTTATCTAGAATGAGGTAACCTCAATTGAGGGATTGCTTTCATCAGACTGGACTGTGCAGCATTTTCTTGATTAACTACTAATGGGAGAGGCCCTAGCCCACTGTGGAGAGTACTTCCACTGGGTGAGTGGTCCTGGGTTATACAGGAAGGCAAGCTGAGTAGCCGTGGGGAACAAGCTAGTAGACAATGTTCATCTATTAAGTCTCTGCTTCAGTTCTTGCCTCCATGTTGCTGAGGTAAGTTTCTGCCCTGGCTTCCCTTGAGAATGGACAGTAGCCTGTAAGCCATGATAAGCCCTTCCCTCCCCACATCCATTTGCTTTTGCTCTGTGGTTTATCACTGCAACAGAGAAGCAAAGTGTGACATGGAGGTTTAATCGCACGAACACGTGTGATCTTGGGTGATTATAGGATATCTTCGGCAGCCTTTCCAGCAGAGGCTTAGATGTCTGGACAACTATATTCCTGAGTTGACAGAAACAAGTGATTTTTTTTCCCCAAGGTCAGAAAGTGCTGAGTGTTACCAAAGAAGAAAAGGAAACACTAACCCAGCTACAAAACCATCTTTCTTCAAGAGTGTTCTGCCTGCAAGGTACACTGGGGTAATAGTGGCCTAAGGTAAATGTGGGCAACCAGTCAATATCTGATTTGGATTAAGGCCCATCTAAGATATGTCAACCATAACCAGAGCTTCTTAGGTGTCCAAATACCTGAGACTAGATAAGCCAGGACCAAGGAAAAAAAATCAAATACTACTGTTTTGCTAAAGAAACGTTAACAATAAAATGACTCCTAAGGGCACTCTGCTGTACTCCATGATCCTTGCCTTGTTCGGCCACTGTCAGAGAAGCTTCCTCCCAAAGCAGATGGGAACAAATACAGATACCCACAACCACCACAATATGCAGAAAGTGAGGGAGACCTTGGAACACTCAGCCCTAAACAGGATGTCTCCATCAAATCTCTCCCCTTGGAGCTCAGGAGATTCTACAAAAGTGGAGACAGAAAAAGTACAAGAGCCACAGGGGATTGAGGACACAAAGGAATGAAGGTCTTCCAGACACAATAGAACTGGCATATATTTGAACTCACAGACAGTTGAGGCAGCATGTGTGAGCCCTGCGTGGGTAGGCACCAGATGAGATTCTAGAGCCCAAGGGAGAAGTGGACACAGTGGACATATTCCTAACCCAGAAGCTATCTCCAGTGCATAGCCACTTGCAAATGAAAAATTTGTTTTCTCCAAGGGGGTCTCAGTGGGCAAACAAAACCCTCTTAAGAGCAGGCCCCGGGCCGAGCAAGCAGTAGGTGGCCAACACAAAACAAATTCAATGGCATCTTTGGAGAGTCTTTTCTTATACTGCTAAGTCAAGGTGGTTTTTTGTTTGTTTGTTTTTGTTTGTTTTTCCTTACAGGTCCTTTGTATATATATTATGCTTTCCAGTTTTGTGTTATAGTATTTCTGTGTGTGCAAACATGTGTCTCTGTGTCTACATGCAGTTATTGTGCCTTTTCTTTGGCTCTTTTTCTTGTTTGATAATTTTGTCATATCCTGGTTTGTTTGATAATATATATATATTTAGTTTCTCTGATGCTTGTTTTCTTTTTCTTTTTTTTTAACTTTTTTTCCCACAATGTAACTGTTTATTGGTAATTACATTATCAGAGTATACACCCACATATTTTATTTTCTGTTTTTTTAAGATATTTTCTTTATTTGCATGTCATATGATTTCTCCTTTTCCAGTTTCCCCTCCAAAAAACAAAAAACAAACAAACAAACAAAAAACCAAACAACAACAAGAACAAACCCCTGTTGCCTCCCCGCTC
>JADRCD010233457.1:0-11316 GCA_019843815.1 Montemys delectorum | reverse complement strand
TCGGTAAGATGGCCATTTTTACTATATTAATCCTGCCAATCCATGAGTATGGGAGATCTTTCCATCTTCTGAGATCTTCTTCGATTTCCTTCTTCAGAGACTTGAAGTTCTTGTCAAACAGATCTTTTAGTTGCTTAGTTAGAGTTACACCAAGGTATTTTATATTATTTGTAGCTATTGTGAAGGGTGTTGTTTCCCTAATTTCTTTCTCTGCCTGTTTATCCTTTGTGTAGAGGAAGGCCTCTGATTTGCTTGAGTTAATTTTATATACAGCTACTTTGCTGAAGTTGTTTATCAGGTTTAGGAGCTCTCTGGTGGAATTTTTGGGGTCACTTAAGTACACTTTCTTATCATCAGCAAATAGTGATAATTTGACTTCTTCCTTTCCAATTCATATCCAAGAAGCCTGTATTTTTATAGTTTCAGGATGGAGTTTTAATTTATACAAAGATTACCTTGTGTTCTCTCTCTCTCTCTCTCTCTCTCTCTCTCTCTCTCTCTCTCTCTCTCTCTCTCTCTCTCTCTCTTTCTTCTTCTCTGTTTCTCACTCTCCTATTTTGGATATTGAACATAGCCAGCTAAAACTAAGGCTAGTTTTGGATTTGGTAACTTGTCTGCACAAAGGCCGTGAGCAAAAAGACAAAACTTCCACCTTCAAAGCCAGGGAACAGTCATTTTTCTCATGGTTTTACAGAAGCTTGTGCAACAGGACCAGCAAACTAAGAATCTGGAAAGTCTGGAAGTATTTGCCATTGAGTTTGAAGACCTACTGGAGGTGAAAATCCTATTTTATAAGAGTTTCTCAGAAGATATATCTTTTTGCCTTTGCTGTCTTTGGCTCTTAAAAATTAGAGCACTGACTTACTAGCTAAGGATTTTAATTTTCACTTTCGCCAAGACTAAAGTCAAAAAGTAGCCAGGCATTGGAGACATATGCTATTTGATTGAGAATATTGAGAAGTTTATAAAGTCACTCTCTGTTGCTTTTAAAGCACATATTTCCCCTATATTGAAAATTTTCAACATATGTATATATGTTCTTTGACCTTTTTTCTCTGGAGTATTGTACCTGAGGACAGGAGATCATATGGAATTCAGAGATTGTTAGTTGATGTACTTTGTATCTAAATCTCTTATTATGAAATAATTTATTATTTATGCTCAGTCAGAACTGAAAGCTCTTTGGCACTCAACACATACCATAACAGGACCACCCTGTATGAACTTCCCCTAACTGAATTATTATAGATGGGCCTGGTGCTGTTCTTGTGAACCATTCTTCTAATGAATAAAGGAGCCAATCATTGGGTGAGTAGGCAGGACTTCTGGGTTGGATAGAGGTAGAGAGAAAGCAGGAGAAAGTTAAGTCCTTTTGAAATGAGAAGAGCAGATGAGTAAGATGTAGCTGCTAGAGTTTCCCAGAATCATGGCAGATAAGCAAGGATTTGCCACCTGAGGAATCAGATTTAATAAGGCTTACAAGATTCAGTTTTAGTTGCTCTGCCCAGAGATTGAGCTACCATTGTTTCTGAACTAAGTTTCTGTTGTATTTTCCTTCACAAGGTGGCTAGTCTGGGTTCAAGAGAGAAAGGTACAATGGCAAGGTGTGGGTTTGCCAGATGTGCACCACAAAGGCCATGGGGGATCTGAAGCACAGGGGTGGCATGGTAGTGACCCACCAGTGGTAACCTAGTGGGCTGGGTGGAGAGATTGTAGAGTTCTGAATTATAGTCTCCATGAGATAAAAACAGGTCGGCCATTGCCTGCCAGAACATGGCCGGCCAGGCAGTCGGGGTAGAGGCTCAACCACAGGAATGAGCCGGTTCTACTTTTTTAATATTTCCTGCTCCACTGAATTTCTTTGCCTTTAAAACTAAATTATTTGTAATCCTGCTTAGATATTGCATCTTCCAGAAAGCCTTCCTCAACCCTAAGGAATTTTCTAGTTCCTAATGTGTTAGATTTGATTTCCCTTCTTTGAACTGTCATGGAAATCTCTATATCACTCTATACAAAGCTTATTGTGTTATAATTACTTCTCCGTTTAGGAGCATCACACCCCTGGTCTGACAATGAGAAAATAATTTCAAAAAATGTATTTCTATTAAATTTCTTCTTTCTAGTTCTTAAGGAATTATGGAGCCTTTTTTACAAAGCTCCATAATATATATATACCAAAATCATATATGTATAAGAATACTGCAAAAAAAAGAAATGGCTTATAACTAATCTTTTGAATTAAGAGTCTTAGGTTTTGTTTTGTTTTGTTTTGTTTTTAAGATTTACTTATGTTATGTATACACTGTTGCTCTCTTCATACATACCAGAAGACAGCATTGGATCCCATTACAAATGGTTATGAGCCACCCTGTGGTTGCTAGAAATTGAACTCAGGGCCTCTACAAGAGCAGTGAATGTTCTTAACCACTGAGCCATCCCTCCAGCCCTTTTAATTGCAGCCCCTTAGGAAAAACAACAATATAAACTAACTAGTACCCTCAGAGCTCCCAGGAACTAAACCACCGACCAAAGACTACACACGGTGGGACTCATGGCACCAGAAGTATATGTATAGCAGAGGATGGCTTAGTCTCTCATCAATGGGAGGAGAGTCCCATTGGTCCTGTGAAGGTTCTATGCCCCAGTGTAAGGGAATGCCAGGGCCAGGAAGAGGGAGAGGGTGGGTTGGTGAGCAAGGAGAGGGGGAGGGAACAGGTTTTTTTTTTTTTTTTTGAAGGGGAAACTGGAAAGGAGATATCATTTGAAATGTAAAGAAAGAAAATATCTAATAAAAAATCATTCTCATTGGGGTCCATTACTGTGAGATTCATGATTTGAGGAAAGTCATGTTTTCTAAGCTTTTCATATTGTTCATGTTTTTATCTGAAACCATAACACCTGGAGTTAGGTTGTTGTTTATGTGTAGATACACGTTTTTAATCTCTAATAAGGTGGAAGGTAGGCTTGATAGTAATTGGTTTTCAAAGAGATAGAGCTTTTGCCAAGGTCATATGATTAGAATCACAAGGTATAACAGGTGACCTAGTGACTACAGTAGGGTCCTGAGAGCATATAGCTGAGGAGGTGATGCTAAGTAGAATTAGGCATAGTGGATCTCTCACCAGCTGGCAGAGGCTGGTGAGCCGAGTACCTAGAACAAGCTCTGGGTGATGTGTGGAGGCTGTGCTAGAGAACCAGCTTCTGTAGCCATAATGGCTTTTGCACTGTATAAAGGGTATTCTTGTGTTATTCAAAGGCTGGCTTTTCTGTCCACAAATCTCGCTTCAATGCAGACTCTGCAATGTAAGGCTTATATCAAGAGTCTCCTGTCTCAAGTTTTTGTAAACAATTCTTATCATTTATTCTCTGCCTTGTCAATAAATGCTGATCACCCAGTGGTGGGGCAGAAGAGAGAATAGTGCAGAAGCTTCTGCCAGCCGGGCAGACAAAGGAGAGAGGGAGTTTTGGTTCTTCCATGAGGATGTAGAGATGAGACTTGAGGAGAGGGTCTGAGAAGACACACCATGGAAAGAAACATCTAAAGCAGAGAGAGCTCAAACAATATTAAACTTCAAATACTATTTGGGATCATGGGTGGGAGGTATTCAAATTATCATAGGGGTTAATGTGAATTAATATTCCCTAGCTATTGAGGTGCAGCTTGAAATAAGTCTTGGATTTTCTGTGGGATTAATGGAGACTAGCCAAGGTAAAGAACTACAGATGCAAGATTAGTTAGTTTTTTAAACTTTTATTTAAAATAATTCATTTAAATGATCCCTCATCTGATGCCTGAGGCTGCAAAAGCAACCTCCAGGGTGAGTTCCCAAGGAAATGTGGGTGAGGCTTAAGTTAAAGATTCTGGGTCTCTTATCTGGTTTACAGGCCATATGGGTCAGCACTTGGACAAATGTTCCTTGAATAATATGGATGAAGTCTAAGCCAAAAAAGCCGTAGTCCCTCACCAGATGCAGAACTCCTTATGGGTCATACACCTGGAGGAAATTCCCAAGGAAGAAAGAACAGGCTACATGTGAGTGTATTAGCACTAAAATTAGAAATCACTCTTTACAACACATTTCCATCAATAACCCACAAAATATTTGTGCACCCTGCATGGTCACATTAGTCCAAAGTTTCTTTTTCTTTTTCAGATGCAAGACAAACTTGAACATGTCAATATAAATACTTGCCACTTTAATTTTTCTTGAGCTACACTTTCTGTACCATTCAGAAACGGCAGACCAAAGCCAGATAATCTTTGTAGAATCTGTGACTACTAATTACGTGTATGCTAAACACTTCCTGAGGCTGAATTACTCAAATCCCCCATCCGTGTTATCACAGTGCACTCATTATTGTCTAGTAGAATAATGTTCTCTGTAGTGACAGAAATGGTCTATTTCTGTAAGTCCAACAGGGAAGAAAGTAGTCTATTTAAATCATGGCCAGTGAGAATGAATAATGTATGTTAAATTTTAATTTCCCTAAATTTTAATATATTCACTTTAAATTAATTTAATTTTAAATTAATTTATACTCAAGTTCAAACATAAATAGATGGTCACTGAATACTATATGGATGATATAACTCTACACTATGTTCATTCCTTAATCATTTGACTTAATTAGAGTATTTCCCAATGGGAAAATAGCCCAATAAACGCCTAATTGATTAGAAAATCTGGGTTTTTTGATTTTACACATAGCCTAATGTTGCCAATGAGACCAATAACAAGAATGTAGTTCCTCTGGGAGTCGGGGGAAACAGTAGCTGTGCAAAGATAACTCAAAGATAAATGTTAAACTAGCCTAACAAAAATGATTAATATAAAAGAATACAGCTGAAGAGAAAAAAGAAAAAGAAAGATTATTATGTTCTTTGCAAATAATACAGAAGCTAATCTTTGTAAACCAAAACCCATGGATACTTAATGAGGAGGTCCATTTCTAGTGTTCTTCTTCTCATCAAGAATGAGGTGGCTACAGCAAACAATGATTTATTGTGTATATAGGTTAATTTCCTTGATTTGATCATTGCACATTATATGAATGTATCAAACACCACACAACTCTTATAAGGTACTTATTGTATCTTAAAATTCCTTGACTTGTTCAAAACCAAATGTTATGTTTGTGATGTGTAATTCATAACTCTTTTGTTTTATGTACTTATACAAAACCAGTAAGTATTTCTTTTTCTGGGAGTGGAGAGATGCCATAGCATTTAAGAGCACTGGCTACTATTATAGAGGCCTTGGGTTCAATTAAAAGCACCTACATGGAACCTCACTACTGTCTATAACTCCAGTTCTGAAGGATCCAAATGTATTCAGGCCTCCAGGTTAGGCATGTCAGATACAGATAGACATGCAAGCAAAATAGCTATACATTAACTAATGCTAAAGGGTATCTAATGAGTTGCCCTAACCAACTACTGTGGAGTTTCCATCAACTGTTAAGTTGTATTACATTGACACCGAATCTTTACAACTCTCAAAAAGTTTGTTAGATTGTTATCTGATTTATCCTTTTTTTTTCTGGAATGCAGACATAAGGCCAAATATATCCTTCAGTATGAATTACAGGAATCTATTAGTATTGCTTTAGGTATTAGACATACATAATGAGATAATATGGAATGCCACTATATGAATTGTTTACCAAACACACATCCATACACACACACACACACATGCACACACGCACAACACACACACACACACACACACACACACACACACACACACAGAGAGAACAAGAGCAAGCGAGGGGCGGGGGGAGACCCCATGAGAATCACTGCTCTTATCTCTACTCAGTAGCCTCATTTTGAAATGATGTATCTGCCAATTAATTAAGAAACATCATAAATGGAAAAAATAGGGAGGAGAAAGAAAAGACAGTTTTATGTACCAATCAAACAGAAGTGTTATGTATCTTGTAAGAGAATAGTTTTGCTATACCAGGACTTTTTCGCAATAAAGCATGAATTTTTCCTAAAATCCTAGACACATAATAACACAAAAAGGAGAGTTAGTCATGAGGATTTAATGTGGCCTCTGGTATTGCTCCCAATACGTTTCTTTCTATCCTGCTCCTCATAGCCCTCTTAATAACAGGTGAAAGTTGCAATATGAAATCTATACACTTTCATATTCCTCATCTACGTGTATCTGTAAACTTTCAAGCAAAAGTTACCAAGAAGAAGGAAAAACTAGATTTACATCATGAAAAACACCTGATGACTCCTATATGATACCTGTTCCTAATAAAAAAGAGCAACAGCTAATTTTTTTTTCTAACTTCTTATGCATTTGCTAAAAGAGTATTAGCAAAGACCAAAATACAAGTTCTGTTTCAGACACTTTAGATAAGCTCTTAATACAACTACCCATAGTTTCATACTTTCACGTTTCCCCTTCCCCAAAGCTTTACATTGGTAACTAAAGTAAAATGTATATTAAACATCCCATTTGTGACTATTGAAATGCTAAGCCATGTTAGGAGGAAGGGGATGTTTGAAGAATAAGCCAGCTTAAAAAAAAAAAAAAGCTAAGATAAGTTATTTGGAACATCTTTACCTATGATTCCTACAACAGAGTTGGTTTATTTTTCCAGTGGGCTTCCTGTCAAGAAGATGAAAGTCTAGTTAAACCTAAAAGTGCTTCAACAAAAACACAAGATGGAGAAATCTCTATACTGTCTTGCCCCACATGTTGAATGCAAGGTTTAAGCAGAAGTTTTCAAACCTGGTTCATATTGGAATAATGTCGGTACTATAAAAGTGCAAGTCCCTATAGAAAAGACACACTTTAGTATTCAACCTGTTTTCAAAATGGCATGAGTGTGGAGTAGGGGATTATACCATGTGGGTGTGGGGAATTATAAAATGTGGTTGTAGGGAATTAAACCATGTGGGTTTCTAGTATGCGCAAGTTTTCAAACAGTATTTGTTCAAGAAAGATACAGACTTTTATCATGCTAAAGACTGAAGAAGTTAAGCAACTCACTGCCTTATCATAAGCTTTCACTATACTCTTAAGATTGTCATTATCCTGAGTCAGTCTGAGCAGGGGATGACGTGCATGGCAAGCAGAATTATCCGGGTTTCCACTCCACAGTAATCTTTCTGCTTTCCTGTTGCTCTCACATATACTGCTTCTATTAGTACAGAGTACAGCCTATGTTCTGTGTTGTGTGAGAAGGTCAAAGGATAGACAATTCTGTTTGGCTATTTTCAACAAATATCAAGTTATCAATCAAAGGAGACGTCCACTCACTTATCTCATGAAGACTCATGGCAGATAAGATCTCTAGGACTTAGTGTCCCTTGGGCAATAAGACCCAAGATAGCAAAAACTATTCTCAACAATAAAAGAACTTCTGGATGAATCACTATCCCTGACCTCAAGCTGCATTACAGAGCAATAGTGATAAAAACTGGGTGGTATTGGTACAGAGACAGAAAGGTAGATCAGTGGAATAGAAGTGGAGACCCAGAAATTAATCCATACAAATATGATCACTTGATCTTTGACAAAGGAGCTAAAACCATCCAGTAGGAAAAAGACAGCCTTTTCAAAAAATGGTGCTGAGCCAACTGGGGGTTAACACGTAGAATAATGCAAATCAATCCATTTTTATCTCCTTGTACAAAGCTCAAGTCCAAATGGACCAAGGACCTCCACATAAAACCAGATACACTAAAACTAAAAGAAGAGAAAGTGTGGAGGAGCCTTAAACAAATGGACACAAAGGAAATTTTCCTGAACAGACCACCAGTGGCTTATGCTCTAAGATCACGAATCGACAAATGCAACCTCATAAAACTGCAAAGGTTCTGTAAGGCAAAGGACAATGTCAATAGGACAAAATCGCAACCAACAGATTGAGAAAAGATCTTCAACAACCCTACATGGGATAGAGGACTAATATCCAATATATACAAAGAACTCAAGAAGGTAGACTCCAGAGAATGAAATAACCCTATTAAAAATGGGGTACAGAGCTAAACAAAGAATTCTCAACTGAAGAATACCAAATGGCCAAGAAGCATCTAAAGAAATGTTCAACATCCCTAGTCATCATGGAAATGCAAATCAAAACAACTCTGAGATTCAATGTCACACCAGTCAGAATGGCTAAAATCAAAAACTCAGGTAACAGCAGATGCTGGGGATGTTGAGAAAGTAGAACACTCCTCTATTGCTGGTGGGATTACAAACTGGTAAAAGTACTCTGGAAATCAGTCTGGTGGTTCCATCCAGAAAATTGGATGTAGTACTACCTGAGGACCCAGCTCTAGTACTCCTGAGCATATACCCAAAAGATGCTCCAACATGTAACAAGGATACATCCTCCACTATGTTCGTAGCAGCCTTATTTATAAAAGTCAGAAGCTGGAAAAAACTCAGATGTCCTTCAATAGAGGAAGGGATATAGAAAGTGTGGTACATTTACACAATGAAGTACTACTCAGCTATTAAAAACAATGACTTCATGAAATTCTTAAACAAATGGATGGAGTTAGAAAATATCATCCTGAATAAGGTAACCCAGTCACAAAAAACACACATGGTATGCATTCACTGGTAAGTAGATATTAGCCCAAAAGTTCAGAATACTCAAGATACAATTAACAGACCACATGAAACTCAAGAAGGAAGACCTAAGTATGGATGCTTTAGTCATTCTTAGAAGGAGGGACAAAATACTCACAGATACAATGTGTGGAGCAGAGACTGAAGAAAAGGCTATCCTGAAAGTTCCCCACCTGGGGATCCATTCCATATATGGTTACCAAATTCAGACACTTATGGATGCCAAGAAGTGCTTACTGACAGGAGGCTGATATAGCTGTCTCCTGAGAAGCTCCGCCAGAGCCTGACAAATACATAGGCAGATGCTCACAGCCAACCATTGGACTGAGCATGGAGTCCCCGACAGAGGAGTTAGAGAAAGGACTGAAGAAGCTGAAGGAGCTTGCAACCCTATAGGAAGAACTACAATATCAACCAACTAGACTCCCTAGAGTTCGTAGGGACTAAATCAACAACCAAATTGTACACATGGAGCAACCCATGGCTCCAGCAGAATTTGTAGCAGAGGATGGCATTGTTGGATAATGCCAAGGGGTAGAGGGGAGTCAGGAGTGGGTGGGTGAGTGGTGGAGTACCCTCCCAGAAGCAGGGAGAGAGAGGATGTGATGTGGACTTCTGGAGGGGAAAGTAGGAAAGGGGATAACATTTGAAATGTAAACAAATAAAATATCCAATAAAAGTCAAAAAACTAGAATAAGATTGATAATGAGAATAACAAACAATATTTTACTGTAACACAAGACAAATAAGTGTAAAATTTGGACAAAATATGGATTTTTATAATAACTTTAAGACGTTTTGGTTATAGGATGTGAAGAAATTGCTACTGACCAGGAAGCTTCTTCCTGGATGGTTACAGTTTTACAATACAGGAATTTGTTATTCAGGCTGCTAGAGACATGGTAAACAACCTTACCCAGTGATGAACTCTGGGAACTACAATAATGAATAGCATGACAGATAGTCTCATGAATGCAATAGTGGCACAAATCTTATAGGATAAGCACCTACTTTTTTGAAAAAAAAAACCAAGGCTGGACATGAACATGGTATCAAACTCTCCTGTAAATTTCTCTTCATATACATAAATTAGTTCAACTTATTTAAACTCACAGCTGCTCAAATGCAAGAAGCAAATGTCTGTGGAATGTTCAGCCACAAATGGGACATCTGTACTGTATATCAAGATTCCACTCTCAGCCTACAAAGGGGATCTAAAATATTGCAAGGGCCATAGGTTGTAAAGGAATTAAAAAAACCAATAAAACAAAACAATGTTTATGGTTTTAGGAAGACTTTCATTCATGAACTTAGAACAGCTTTCATTACCTACATAGGTCCTCCACAAGATCAAGTCAATAGTCTAGTGCAGAAAAGGAAGGGATTACAATTTCGTACTCATGACTGGGAAGCTGTGAACAATTGATGGCTTCTGGGGGTGGAAAAGTCAGGTTTCTTTAAGGTGGTGGCCCCTCTTAGGTCAACCATGTTCATGAGTGTCCCATAGGTATATGAGCAACATAAACTAAAACCTGTCATTATAAAAGACAGAAGAGGACACAAAGTTAGGGGATTTAAGTGGGAACAGTTAAAAAGAAGAATGGAGAATTAATATGATTAAAATACATTATATATATATATACATATATATATATATATGACATCATTCTGATGTAGAGTCTTAGATTTTAAGAATAAAAGGAAACTGTAAAATATTTTATGTTCAAGTTTTATCACTCTCCACTAGAATAGGACACTGTGCAAATAAAGGGGTTAAATCCAATGGGATACATAAGGACTAAAGTGTCCTTCATCAACCCACCTCTATGCCTATAGTACTTCCCTCAGGAAAATGCCTGGACTCTCAGGAACAAGTAAAGTCCGTCCATGTTTCTATTTTATTGGCCCTAAAAAAAAACCCAAAAAACCAAAAAACAAAACAAACAAACAAACAAAAAAACAAGGACCTGCTAGGAAACTTTTCTAAGGACATCCCCCAAACATTTGAGATCAATTAATACATACTAATTAGCCATGTCTAAATCAGTGTCATGTCTTGATTTTTTTTTCCTGCTGCATGGAGACTTCTCGAAGCTCAAATGCTCTACTTCCATATCAAATAGGTTCTTAGATTTCTGCTACCTTGAAAAGTGGTCAAAATATTTTTCCTCATCTAGGCTAACTGTTCCACTCTCCTAGAACTCATAATCTAGATAACTGAATTAATTCTAGAACTTTCAATAACACCTAAGTCTCAAGCCTTCCAGATTCAGCTATTGAACATTATCTTGAATATCCAAGAAAGGAGCTGACATAACCACCTTATAGCATGGTCTAGGCAGTTCCACACAGGTTCTTTAGAGGGCAATTCAGTCTCTGTGAGACCCTGTGAAACCAAGTTAGTTGATTCTGTGAGTTTCCTTGTAGTGGCCTTGACGTTTCTGGCTCATTTGTTTCTCCCCCACCCCCTCTTCTGAAGGATCCCAAAGTTTCCTCTTAATGTTTGGCTTCAAGTCTCTGCACCTGTTTTCATCAGTTGGTGTATGAAGCCTATCTAATGGTCATTGGGCTAGAGAAAATTTATGAGCACAGTATCATTAGGAATCATTTCATTGACTTTTTTTCATTCCTGTTTCTCTTTCTCCTGGGTTTCTGTGCTATCCAGTCTCGAGTTCCTTGCCCTCTAGGCAATGCCATAGGTGGACTCTTTCTCATG
>JADRCD010233456.1:0-11282 GCA_019843815.1 Montemys delectorum | reverse complement strand
GAATTCTTTGTTTAGCTCTGTACCCCATTTTTAATAGGGCAATTTGTGTCTCTGGAGGCTAACTTCTTGAGTTCTTTGTATATATTGGATATTAGCTCTCTTTCAGATATAGGATTGGTAAAGATCTTTTCCCAATTTGTTGGTTGCCATTTTGTCCTATTGACAGTGTCTTTTGCCTTACAAAAGCTTTGTAATTTTATAGAGTCCCATTTGTTGAGATTCATAATCTTAGAACATAAGCTATTGGTGTTCTGTTCTGGAAATTTTCCCCTGTTACTATGTACTTGAGGCTCTTCCTTACTTTCTTTTCTATTACTTCGAGTGTATCTGGTTTTATGTGGAGTTTCTTGATCCACTTGTATTTCAGCTTTGTACAAGAAGATAGGAATGGATCAATTAGCCTTCTTCTACATGCTAACCGCCAGTTGAGCCAGCACCATTTGTTGAAAATTCTGTCTTTTTTTCCACTGGATGGGTTTAGCTCCTTTGTCAAAGACCAAGTGGCCATAGGTTTGTGGGTTCATTTCTGGGTCGTCAGTTCTATTCCATTGATCTACCTGCCTGTTGCTGTACCAATACCATGCAGTTTTTAATCACAATTGCTTTGTAGTACAGCTTAAGGTGTGGGATGGTGATTCTACCAGAGGTTCCATTATTGTTGAGAATAGTTTTGGCTTTCCTGGTTTTCATGTTATTTTAGATGAATTTGTGAATTGCTCTTTCTAAGTCTATGAAGATTTGATTTGGAATTTTGATGGGGATTGCATTGAGTCTGTAGATTGCTTTTGGCAAGATGGCCATTTTTTCTATATTAATCCTGCCAATCCACGAGCACGGGAAATCTTTCCATCTTCTGAGACCTTCAATTTCCTTCTTCAGAGACATGAAGTTTTTGTAAAACAGATCTTTTACTTGGTTAGTTAGAGTCACACCAAGGTATTTTATATTATTGGTGAGACTATTGTGAAGAGTGTTGTTTCCCTAATTTCTTTCTCAGCCTGTTCATCCTTTGTGTAGAGGAAGGCCACTGATTTGCTTGAGTTATTTTTATATCCAGCTACTTTGCTGAAGTTGTTTATCAGGCTTAGGAGCTTTCTGGTAGAATTTTTGGGGCCACTTAAGTATATTATCATAACATCAGCAAATAGTGATAATCTGACTTCTTCATTTCCAATTTGTATCCTTCGATATCCTTTTGTTTTCTAAGTGCTCTGGCTAGGACTTAAAGTACATTATTGAATAGGTAGGGAGAGAGTGGGAAGACTTGTTTAGTCTCTGATTTTAGTGAGATTGCTTCCAGTTACTCTCGATTTAGTTTGCTGTTGGCTACTGGTTTGCTGTATATTGCTTTTACTATGTTTAAGTATGGGCCTTGAATTCCTGATCATTCCAAGACTTTTATCATGAAGGGATGTTGGATTTTGTCAAATGCTTTCTCAGTCATCTAATGAGATGATCATATGGTTTTTTTCTTTGATTTTGTTTATATAGTGAATTATGTTGATGGATTTCCAAATATTGAACCATCCCTGCATCCCTGGGATGAAGCCTACTTGATCATGATGGATCATCATTTCTTGGATTCAGACTGCAAGAATTTTATTGAGTATTTTTGTATAGATATTTATAAGGGAAATTGGTCTGAAGTTTTCTTTCTTTGTTAGGTCTTTGTGTGGTTTAGGGATAAGAGTGACTGTGGCTTCATAGAACAAATTGGGTAGAGTACCTTCTGTTTCTATTTTATGGAATAGTTTGAGGAGTATTGGTATTAGGTCTTCTTTGAAGTTCTGATAAATCTCTGCACTAAACCCATCTGGTCCTGGGCTTTTTTTGGTTTGGAGACTATTAATGACTGTTTCTATTTCATGAGAAGATATGGGACTGTTTAGATCATTGATCTGATCTTGATTTAACTTTGGCACCTGGTATCTGTCTAGAAAATTGTCCATTTCATCCAGGTTTTCCAGTTTTGTTGAGTATAGGCTTTTGTAGTAGGCTCTCATAATTCTTGGATTTCCTCAGTATCTGTTGCTATGTCTCCCTTTTCATTTCTGATCTTGTTAATTAGGATAATGTCTCTGTGCCCTCTAGTTAGTCGAGATAAGGGTTTATCTATTTTGTTGATATTCTCAAATAATCAGCTCCTAGTTTGGTTGATTCTTTGTGTAGTTCTTTTTGTTTCTATTTGGTTGATTTCAGCCCTGACTTTGATTATTTCCTGCCTTCGACTCCTCTTAGGTGAATTTGTTTCTTTTTGTTCTAGAGCTTTCAGATGTGCTGTCAACTGCTGGTGTATGCTCTTTCCATTTTCTTTTTGGAGGTACTTAAAGCTATGAGTTTTCCTCTTAGGACTGCTTTCATTGTGTCCCATAAGTTTGTGTATGTTGTGGCTTCATTTTCATTAAACTCTAGAAAGTCTTTAATTTCTTTCCTTATTTCTTTCTTGATCAAGTTATCACTGAATAGAATGTTGTTGAGCTTCCACGTGTGTGAGCATTCTATTGTTTATGTTGTTATTGAGGAGCAGCCTTAGTCCATGATGATCTGATAGGATGCAAGGAATTATTTCAATCTTCTTTTATCTGTTGAGGCCTGATCTGTGATCAATTATATGGTTAATTTTGGAGAAGGTACATTGAGTTGCTTTTGTTTTATCCTAAAACAGAAGGTATATCCTTCTGTTAGAAGATAAAAAGTTCCATAGATATCTGTAAATTCAACTGTTCATAACTTCTGGTAGTCTCACTGTGTCTCTGTTTAGTTTCTGTTTCCATGATCTGTCCATTGCAGAGAGTAGTGTGTTGAAATCTCCCACTATTATTGTGTGCGGTGCAATGTGTGCTTTGAGGTTTAGTAAAGTTTCTTGTATGAATGTAGAAGCCCTTGCATTTGGAGCATAGAGGTTCAGAATTGAAAGTTCCTCTTGTTAGATCATACCTTTGATCAATATGAAGAGACCCTCCTTATCTTTTTTGATCACTTTAGGGTGAAAGGCTACTCCAGTTTTTTCCTTGGGACCATTGGCTTGGAGAATTGTTTTCCATCCTTTTATTCTGAGGTAATATCTGTCTTTGTCACTCAGGTGGGTTTCCTGTATGCAACAAAATGTTGGGCCCTGTTTATGTATCCAGTCTGATAGTTTATGTTTTTTTGTTGTGGAATTGAGTCCATTGATATTAATAGATATTAAGGAAAGGTAATTGTTGGTTCCTGTTATTTTTGTTGGTAGAGTTGGAAATCTGTTCATGTGGCTATCGTCTTTTAGTTTTGTTGGAAAACCACTTTTTTGCTTTTTTAGAGATGTAGTTCCCCTCCTTGTGTTGGAGTTTTCCATTTTATTACCTTTTAAGGGCTGGATTTGTGAAAATATATTGTGTGAATTTGGTTTTGTCATGTAATACTTTGGTTTCTCCATCTATGGTGATAGAGAGTTTTGCTAGGTACAGTACTCTGGGCTGGCATTTGTGTTCTCTTAAGGTCTGTATGACATCTGCCCAGGATATTCTAGCTTTCATAGTCTCTGGAAAGAAGTCTGGTGTAATTCTGATATGCCTGCCTTTATATGCTACTTGATCTTTTTCCCTTACTGCTTTTAATATTCTTTGTTTTGTGCATTTGTTGTTTTGACTATTATGTGGTGGGAGGAATTGCTTTACTGGTCCAGTCTATTTGGAGTTCTATAGAGTTCTTCTATGTTCATGGGCATCTCTTTCTTTAGGTTAGGGAAGTTTTCTCCTATAATTTTGTTGAAGATAGTTACTGGCCCTTTAAGTTGGAAATCTTCACTCTCTTCTATACCTATTATCCTTAGGTTTGGTCTCCTCATTGTGTCCTGGATTTCCTGGATGTTTTGGGTTAGGAGCTTTTTGCATTTTGAGTTTTCTTTGACTGTTGTGTCAATGTTTTCTATGGCATCTTCTGCACCTGAGATTCTCTCTTCTATCTCTTGTATTCTGTTGGTGATGCTTGCATCTATGGTTCCTGCCTTCTTTCCTAGGGTTTCTATCTCCAGAGTTGTCTCTCTTTGTGATTTCTTAACGGTTTCTATTTCCATTGTTAAGTCCTGGATGGTTTTGTTCAGTTCCTTCACCTGTTTGGTTGTGCTTTCCTGTAATTTTTTAAGGGATTTTTGTGTATCCTCTTTAAGGGCTTGAACCTGATTACCTGTGTTCTCCTGTATTTCTTTAAGGGAGTTATTCATGCCCTTCTTAAATTCCTCTATCATCATCATGAAACATGATTTTAGATCCAAATCTTGCTTTTATGGTGTTTTGGAATATCCAGGACTTGCTGTGGTAGGAGTACTAGATTCTGATGAAGTCATGTAGTCTTGGTTTCTGTTGGTAAGATTCTTGCGTTTGCCTTTCGCCATCTCTTGATCTTTGGTGTTAGATGTACTTGCTGTCTATGGCTGGAGCTTGTTCCTTCTGTGCATCTGTAAGCCTGTGTCAGCACTTCTGGGAGATCAGCTCTCCTCAGGTAAGACCTGAGTCTCTGAGTTAGAGCACTCCCCAAAGGCAAGCTCTCTGCTTGCCAGGAAGGGGCAGAAAGGGCTGTGGATCTGCAGATCCTCCTCCTAGGTGAAGAAGGAGGTAGAAAGGATCCTGTGCTGGCTGTCCTGCTGCTTCTGAGGCCTGTGCCTCCTGGCTTATCTGGCCTTCTCCTAGGTGTAGATGGAGGTAAAAATGATTCTGAGCTGGCTGCCCTGCTGCTTCTGAGGCCTGTGCCTTCTGGCTGGTCCCACCTCCTTCTAGGTGAAGAAGGAGGTAGAAAGGATCCTGCACCTGCTGCCCTGCCACTTCTGAGTCCTGTGCCTCCTGGCTGGTCCCAACTTAGAATGTTACCAGAAAATAAATGGAGATTTCACCTGAGTCTCTAGGTTGGAGTAATCCCTGAAGGCAAGCTCTCTGCTTGCAGGGAAGAGGCAGAGAGGGCTGTGGGTCTGCAGAACCTCTTCCTAGGTGAAGAACGGGGTAGAAAGGATCCTGTGCTGGCTGCCCTGCTGCTTCTGAGGCCTGTGCCTCCTGGCTGGTTCCTCTTTTTCCTAGGTGAAGAGAGAGGTAGAAAAGGCTCATTAGGACTTCCATATGTATGTATTTGATCATTAGGGAACATTGTCTGCTCTTGAGAAATACCTATTTAATTGTTGCGCTATTTTTTTTATCCATGATTTTTTGGAAATATATGTGTGTGTGTGTGTGTGTGTGTGTGTTCCTTGTCAGGTATGTGGTTTACGTAAACTTCTTTTACATGGTAAATTGTTATCTGCATGATGTTTGCATTTTCTTGACTATGTTTTTCCTTGTCATATTTCCTGAGTTGGAACTTAGGCTATTGATTTTAAGTGTTTCCTTGTTTATAACGTAAATACTAATTTATTTCTCGAAAAATACTGAATTCATTGCATCCCATAATTCTGATTGGCTGTGTATTTATTTATTCTGGTTCAAACTCTATTAACATATTTTTCAGGTTTGTTGAGATATATGACTTAAAACTGTATTGCATACATTCAAATCATACATAATGAAGTTTTGGTGTGAGAATATTGGGGAATGATTACCTACATAAAGTTAATTATATGTCCTCCACTATCTACAGTTTTCTCTTGTGTATGAGTGTATCTGGATATTCAAGATCTTCTTTCTTCACAAATACCAGTTTGTACACTATGATGTCTTTAAGAAAAGTCAGAACTCTGTAAGTGAATTATCTATTATCTGTTGTATATCTGAAAGTTTGCTTCCTTTCAGCTTCTTCCCATTTCTTGCAAAGTACAGGCACCTCTACTAACTCTAGGCAACTATTTGTCTGCTCTGTTTCTTTGAGTATGATATTTTTAGGAGTTCTTAGAAAATATACTTCTTATGGTATGAGATTTATTGTTTGGCCCATGTGTTAACTAGAAATAGATCTTTGATCTCTGACACAGAAAGGTAGATTTTCTCTCTATCTCTCCAATACTGGTGTCTAGTTAATCTTGTAGCATGGAGAGAGTAGACCCTGTCTGACTTTTAATTTTTGAAGCTGGTTATGATTATTTTTATGACATAAGCTGTGGCTTATCTTGGACAGTCTGATTATTTGTCACTCCATGAAATAACCTGTAGATGCCAATCATGTAAACAGATTTCAATGATATCTTTAATAAATTTTGGTCACTAAGGGCTGCTTATTTTGTGTAAAGGAGTTTTTCATTAGCCATGTTTGATCATAGATATATTCTTCTTTCCTTGTAGCTCAGTTGCTTTTTGCCTTGGGTATTTTGATGCTCTATTACATTTAGGAGCATAAGATGTGAGAGGTGTTTTCTTCTTCCTATATCAATCCCTTTTATCACTATCCCTGACTTTCCCTCTTCCTAAATTTATTTTTGTCAGAAATTTGTATAAACACCTCCACTTCCATTTTAGTAGTCTTTAACTAATGTGTCTCCCTCTATCCCTTAACTTCAAGCTATTTTTTATTGTCAATCTGGAAGGTCACATATAATTAAATATTGCTTTTTTCCATTCCGAATGTCAAATTTGAAACTGGTATATTTAGACCATTGGCTTTTAATTTATAATTTATACTTTGGGTTCACTTATCCTGACATTAGTTCTGTTTGTGTTCTGTTGGTGGCATCATTTCTCCACCTTTACTGTCAATTGCACATAGGAACCAAATTTCAGAAGCACATCATGTCATTCTCCTCCTTTGAGTCTTGAATGTTTTCTATAGCTATTATCATATTAAACTCTATTTGATAAAGTGTCATAGAATGTCTTTCACACTGTGATTCAACATATCATGCACCTCCTTCATCCCCAGAACTCTGAGAACACCCAAGGGCAAGCATCCTCTTGAAAACTCATTCACAGGCTGTCGAGATGCTGCAGTGTGTAATCGTGATTGCTGCCAAACAGATGACCTGAAGTTAATCTCTAGGAGGCCAGAGGAGAACTTGTAGGAGTCAATTCTCTTTCCATTATATAAACACACACATTCACACACACACACACACACACACACACACACACACACACACGTGCACATACACACACATACACACCCATTCACACACATGTGTGCACACGCAGTGTTTTACAAAATTGGGAAAATGAAGAGGAAAGACATTCATATCTTCATGAATATTCTTTCTCCAACATGAAACTTGATTTGTCTCCTGTTTCTTAAACTGATAAACGTCATTTCATTTTTCAAATAGATTCTCCTCCACTCCTGCAGGCTTTGTCAATTCTTTGTGTATGCTATGTGAGTAGATGGCTCACAACTCTACAGAAACCATTAGTTTATTTTCATATATTTATTTACTCTCTTATTTTTCTCCCTTTGCAAAAACTCTGTGACAAAAATGATGAAAATTCCATTTTTATCTTCA
The DNA here is from genome assembly GCA_019843815.1 of Montemys delectorum. Lineage (NCBI taxonomy): Eukaryota > Metazoa > Chordata > Mammalia > Rodentia > Muridae > Montemys > Montemys delectorum. Next base: position 3,898 of record JADRCD010233456.1, on the reverse strand, counting down.
TTGATTGACATAGTGTCTAATCATATCCAAATTCTCAGATGTTAGCTCCTTTTAAAATTAAATTCCATCATTTTTTTGTTTATTACTACAAAATTAATAGGCTAAAATGATTTCTAAAAGGGAGACATAAAAGTAAGCAATGACTTTAACGGGGCTTATACATCTTCCCTGTGCAAGTGTAAAACAAGAAGAAAGTTCTGAATAATTAGTAAGAAACAAGAAACTGGAGTAGTGGCTGATCTCTTAGTGAGAATGAGGATTATAGTTTGTGTTATGTGACATTTAGGTTATCAAAGGTCTCTGTTACATGGCATCTAACAGAATGACAAAGCTGGAACCTAAGGTAAAACTTTGATTATTGGCAGATATGAGCTTCAAACCAGCCTTTTAGGCAACAGATGTAACTTATTAAAAAATTAATATGAGAGCAAAACCATCTAAAATGAATCAAACGCAGAGCACCCTCAGGCTATAATCTAAGTTGGTGCATATTAAATTCATTGGCTTTCTCTAAGTATAGAACCTTTAATACTCCTGTTGTGCTGAATATTGACCAACACACAATCTTATTCCCTTGAAGATGTGGAGCTCCTTGTAGCTTAGGAAGATGAGTTGTAGATGTGCTGCCCTCTCTGATGCAGAAATGGTGGAGTCACAGGATGGGAGATTCTCAAGGTCACAGGACAAGTCATTAAGCAGAGTAAGAAAAAGTAAGTCATCTATTTCATTCTCTCCACTTAATATTATTTCTTCTCAAAGTAAAACAAAAGCTTTTATAAAATAATGAGTAATTAAAAACTTTTTGTCTTCATTTTGTCTATGACTGGAAAGAGATTAATACAGATAATATAGACCTATATAAAAGATTTTAAAATATATTTTTATTTTAAATATATTTTAAACATATTATTAAACAGAAAATTCAATTTAACTAGACTATCCAGGAATGATTAGGTTTTTTCAGTAATTACAAATACAGTAAAACCTGACCTTGAATTTACACTGTGTCATTCCTCTCCTGAGCTCAGAATCCCCTCATGAAAACGATCCCAAATATTAGTGATGAGTCAAAGAGGACCTTTGCTTGAGCATTCATGCTCTTAGTAGATCAGACAACTAATAATTATTGATACCTAAATGCTCTATGAATTGGCATGAGGGTCTTTCACTTCTATGCTCAGCAGCAACCTTAATGTCAATCTACTTAACTCCTTGCTATTCCAAAATATATACTAGGCAGATCATTCTATTAAACAAATCTATAAGCTTAGTGTAGTGAAACACACATTTAATGCCACCACATAGGGGCCAAAGTTAGGTTAGGCTCTTTGAATTTGAGACCAATCTGGTCTACATTGCAAGTTCCAGAATAGCAAGAGCCTGTATAAAAACATAAATCTATAATCTATATAATATGCATAATGCTCCTATCAAGGTAAAATAAATATATATGATATACTTGTTTGTTATCCAAAGTTATGCTACATTTGTGAAATAGTATTGGGACAAAATAAAAGTAAGGAATTTTCCTGAGCCACTAAGCACAGGCAAGCCTTTGTTTTTAATCTCTTGCTTAATTCTCTCTGGCCCTCATTCCAGCCACATATTTACTACTCCTGTTCATCATAAATTTGGGCCTATTAATTAATAATAAATCTAATTTCCTCCAGACTAAGTAACAGCTTTCAAGTCTTTCCAAGAAGAAGATTCCCATCATTTTCTTAGCTGGAGACACAAACCCATTGGCTCAGAAGGACGATGCTAATTTAATGAGCACATTGTGTCCAGTGACTTGTTAAAGCTACTCAACAATCCCTGACATTCATCAGGAAGGAGGAAGTTGACCCGGGCTTGGGTACAGCAAACCTGGTTTCTGTGGGGGATTGTGAATGAATTTTGGATATTTTATACATCTCTTCAATGTAATCTCACAGCCTTAGTTTGGAGGTCAAGTTATAAGTCAATTAAATTACATTTGTAAAGTCCCAGAAACCAAAGGATTTTTTTTCAAGATTCAAGATTCTGCTGACCTCAGAGTGGCTGAGTAGAAATGAAGTGTGCTAACAATAATGAATTGAGAACTGAAGAAGGGGTCAGGGGATGGATGTGTTCTGCAGCTGAATAATCAACATTTGAGAAGCAATACAAAATAACAGGCAATTACATCCTTAATTCATTATGCTTTGAGGTTACCATTAAATATAGTCCCTTTTAACAATAAAATGTCTACCCCATGTAAATCTACCAGATTCCAGTGGAAAGATGTGCATCTGAGAATGTAAGGGAAGTACACATTGGATTTGATAAGTTAAAAAAAATAGGGCACAAGATTGAGGGCCTAAGGTTTTATCTAGAAAAAAAATGAACAAAGAGTAAATATAATCAGGAAAGAACATACAAAAATAGAAAAGAATGAAGATGTTGCAGCTACTTTATGATATTAGATCTTGACCTTTGGCGCGCGCTTCCAATAGGTAAGGATATAGAATACTTTTATTTCTTTTCTTTAAACTCCAAAAATTATGACCAAATTCCAGGGTCCCTGGTGAAATGATATCTCAATCTTTGAACAGAGATCAACTTTCTTGGCAGAATCTTCAAACTGCCTTGATATTTCCCTTGGTGGGAAAAATTGTGTGTGATCTTGTATCTGAGAGTTGCTGTCTCTACTGATCATTAGGAAGTAATAAGTTTTTCATGAGACTGTCTTCTGCAGAAAGGAAGACAAAAAAGGAATTTCCCATTAATCAACTCTAGGCCATACATTCTCTCAAAGGATGCATAGGACAACATATGGTTCTATCATTTAGACATAGACATGGCTGGGATTGGCTGCTACTCTCATTTTGTACAATAAGAGGTGTCTTGTTACTGTCACTAGTTTCCTCTCTCTTATCTCATTTTGCAATATATTGTAGATAATAATAGTATTTCTTTGTATACTTACTTATATGCATAAATATTAGATTAACTTCACATTAGTAAGTTTATATAACATCAAAATCAGAATGCACAGAGTATTACAAAGAGAAAAATAAATGTCTTTCTACACTTACCAGCCATCTAGATTTTAAGCTATCTAGATTTAGGTGGTATTGTAAGTCCCTTCAGTAACTTCTAAGGAACTTCCTGAGCATTTGTAAGAAAAAGTTTATAAGAAAGCCTTTTCTCCCCCTCTTTGTGTGTCTTTAATGCTGTCAAGCATTATACACTTTTCAATAATATGTGAGTGTATAATCACAGACATTTACTTTAGAGATTATTCCTATAACTATTTACTTTAGATATCTTTCTAATTTTTCTAAAGTTGCCAAAGCATTCCATGGTATAATTTTATTATTTTAAAGTAATTTTATTTATTCCACTTAATGTTTTCCTGTCCTAAATTCAATTTTCTTAAGATTATAATTGTGGTTTTTTTCTTGGTAGTGAATATTACCCTGCATATCATAAGTCAATGCTAGCATTTTATTCTAAGAATCATGCTTACTAAGCATGAGCTTTTATTTTGTTGAATGTACAGCTGATTATCTACCTAATGGTGTTCTTCTTATTTCTTTGTTTCATGCTGGAAATAGAAAATTCTATCTATTCCACTTGAGCCTCCTCTGAGCAAGGGTGAGCTATTTGAGTGGATCCCTAGAAAAGAATGTTTTTCAGGAGACTTATGAGAATGAAATTTCTAAAAAGTAGGTTGGATAGACAGGGAGTGCATGGAGGCCTCCTGAATATTCCCAATGCAGAAGCTTGGAAAGCAGGCCAGGGCATATTTTACCTATGTGCATAAGAAACACTCTTTACTAGAGAATTCTTGGAATGTCAAATACAGACATTTAGTATCCCTTTTGAAATCTCTGACATGCAACTGGGTTCTCTGCATGGAAGATTAAGTAAATAC
>JADRCD010233455.1:0-27602 GCA_019843815.1 Montemys delectorum | reverse complement strand
CTGGCCTCAAACTCAGAAATCCACCTGCCTCTGCCTCCCAAGTGCTGGGATTAAAGGAGTGTACCACCAGCAGAACCTCTTTTTAAAAAACAAAAAACAAACAAACAAACAAAAAAACAAAAAGAGAAATTCTCACACCATAACTCAGTCCAGCCTAGAACTCAGGGCTCCCATGTGTAATCCCAGCAACCTTCATTTCTAAAAACTTAAAAAAAAATGAAATTTTGTATTTTCCTATTTTCTCTCTATTTAAATATATGTATATATATGGTTATAGTTTTATATTATTACTAGTAAAGAAAAAACACTCTTAATTGGCATTCCTTTTGCTAGACTGGCAGAACACACAGTTACCAGTTTTGGCTGCACAATCGTTCTCTTTGATTTCACATATCAAGGGCTGGCAACTAATTACTTTTATCTTACCCATGGTCAGATTCAGCAGTGGCTTCAAACGTGATCCACAGAATGGCAGGCACTCATAGTTACCATGCTTTTTTATCTAATATATGCTATTTATTTTGCATACATCAACAACCAAACAGGCTTGGTCAATGTAATTAAACTATACCTTGGCTGAACATGGGAGACCTCGGGTCTTAGCCACTAAGGTCATACTAAGACTTGAAAAGGCTGAGAGAGCTTCCAGCCTCACCCCTACTAGACCTGAGACCTTAACTGACCTTTGGGTCCTGGAAGGATAAACAGTGGCTCTGGAGTCCTGTGGACTTGGACTTAACACTCTGCTCTGGTTTTGATGATGAATCAGGTATGGTTGTGTATAGCCGTGATGAGGCAGAAAGACTGCAAGTTCCAGGCCAGCAGAGCTAAGTCATAAACCAAATAAACTGCCCCCATATCCTCCATCTCCACCCCAAGAGACAACTTGGTTACCAACAGAAAGGGAACTAAGTAAAATCAGGTCCTCCATATACAACACACAGAAAGAACACAGCATTATTTACATAGCATTCCTGTCCCAAATGTTTCTTCTGTCATAGAGGTTCAACCCAGGGCCTATGGGCCATAGGTTGCCAAGGAGGCTATGAATGTGGCCAAACCCAAAACTGTAGAGGTACTTAAAATATTATGAGTGAGGAATGGTTTCAGAGGAAGTAGAACAGGGATAAGAGAGGTATACATTCTATACATACACAAAATGGTTAAAAATAAATTTAAAAACAAATGACACTATATAATTTGCATCTGTATGTTAGTACATGGATGACTCAAGGCTATTTTCAACATCTCATAGCATACCTTTAAGTGAGTATTCTGTACTTTTTACCCAAGCTCCTTTGGCAGGCATGGAGGTTGCCTCAAACATATTCTAAGCAGTAACCTAGTGTTTACCCTGTACACGTCTTCATATGCACCTAAAGCCACAGGAGACATCAGGGAGACATTCTTAGTACAAGCCATTCCAGTGGCTCGTGTGATGACAGTTCATAGTCTTTGCCATTATAAGGCATGAACTTTGTAAATAAGTACTTTTTGAAAACCTGGTTGCGTAAGATTTCATGAACTTTGTAGTGAATGCTGTGATGCACTATATGAAGGTCAGACTCACCTGATGAACCTTAGCGTGAAGAAACAACAAGGCACGCTTCAATTACTGAACATTTTGCAAAGACAACTGTATGCTTTGAAAAATACCAACAGCATCAAGGAAAATAAGCAGCTAAGAGACTATTCCAAGTACAGACAGGATTGGACTTTAGGGGGAAAAAGTTTCTAGAAAAACAACATTGACTAGGCATAGTAGCACATGTCTGTAACACCAGGAGTTGGGAGGGTGAGGCAGGAGAACTGCCATAAGTTCAAAGCTAGTTTGGGCTTTCAGAGACCTTCTGAGTCAGCTTGAGGCACCCCAAGATCAAGTTCTCAGCAAAAAGGAGATTTATTTGTCCCAGAGGGACAGAAGGCAGGGATAGGAGATAGAGGATGAGGGAGAAGGGGAAGGGACAAGGGAGAAGGGAGCAAGACAAAGAGGGAAAGGGGCATGTCTGTGGGGGTGGGGAGCAAAGGATTGCCTATGCACTGAGAGCAGACAGACATGCCTAGGCAAATGGCAGTTTATAAAGGTAAAAAATGGAAACCCCGTGTTAGAATGAGGTTTTAAATTTAATTGGGCATGTTAATTAGATGGGCCAAAGGGGGCTTTTGATTGCTGGACTTCAATATTTTAATAGCTAGACCTTTGTTGTCAGCCTCAGGAGGAAGAAGTAGCTAAATAAGGGAGACCTTGGTTGCTAGCTTTAGGGATGTAATCTAACAGTTTTTAGCATGGCAGAGGTAATGGAGGAGACGGGCAGGGCCTGCCAGAGCCATGCTTGCCACGCTTGGGCAGGCTAGAGTCTCTTTGGGGTTGTATGGTGAATATGGATCAGCCAGGGCTACACAGCAAGATTATATCTCAAAATAAATAAATAAATAAATAAATAAATAAATAAAACAATTGAAACAATTGGCAAAATTTTAAAATTTGGTTGTAAATGATATCAATGCAATGTTTGATTATAGAATATTAATAAGGTTGATTCTTCAAATGCATAAAGTGTAAATATTAATAGTACTGTACCAAGGCTAAATTTCTTGAATTTAACTGTTGTGGTGTGGTTGTATGAGAGACTGTCCTGCGGGGCTGGAGAGATGGCTCAGCAATTAAGGCCACTTGTGCTCTTGTAGAAGACCTCAGTTCAATCCTCAGTCCCACAACAAATTTTCAAAAGCTCAAACTAAATAGTGAAAACCATGACATCTGAGAGATAGGTTGGTAATTAAGAAGATTCAACACCGTCTTGTAGCCTCCTTGGGCACCCGCACACACATGACATACACTAACATTGAGATACATATATAAATCTTTAAAACATAAAAAGAAAAACCCGAGTCTTGAAAGAATGGGTAAGGGTTAGCCAACAGTGTACTAGAAGTGTTCCTTGGGCTGGAGAGATAACACAGCGGTTAAGAGCACTGACTGCTCTTCCGAAGATCCAGAGTCCAAATCCCAGCAACCACATGGTGGCTCACAACCATCTGTAAAGAGATCTGACATCCTCTTCTGATGTGTCTGAAGACAGCTACTTACATATACTTACATATAATAATAAATAAAAAAATCTTTAAAAAAAAAAAAGAAGTGTTGAGCCGGGCGTGGTGGCGCACGCCTTTAGTCCCAGCACTTGGGAGGCAGAGGCAGGCGGATTTCTGAGTTTGAGGCCAGCCTGGTCTACAGAGTGAGTTCCAGGACAGCCAGAGCTATACAGAGAAACCCTGTCTCGAAAAAAAAAAAAAAAAAAAAAAAAACCTCTAGATAAGTGTTTTTTCAAGAGAAAACAGATATCTAGAGGTACAAGGCAATTCAGCCTCATGAACATCAAAGTTATACAAGAGCTCTTGCTTCCATTTGAATGCATTTCAAATCCAGATTCAGTTTCTGGGTATGTGAGTTTGGTTGCTGTGTCCTTCTTAGTTTGTTTCAGTTTCATGGAGATGATTACCAGAATAGCCACGCCCTAGAGACTTTCTGAGCAGATTGTCACAGTTGTCAAGACCAGAGTGGTAATGAGGGAAATAACTAGGAAGTAAATAAATCAAGTGGAATTTTTTTAAAAGATTTATTTTATGTATATGAGTACATACTGTAGCTGTACAGATAGTTGTGAGCCTTTATCTAGTTGTTGGGAATTGACTTTTAGGACCTCTGCCCACTCTGGTCAACTCCACTCACTCCGGTCGGTCTGCCCTGCTTGCTCCAGATCAGCCAGTAGACCCTGCTCCCTCAGGCCCCAAAATTTATTATAATACATAAGTACAATGTAGCTGTCTTCAGACACACCAGAAGAGAGCATCAGATCTCATTATGGGTGGTTGGGAGCCACCATGTGGTTGCTGGGATTTGAACTCAGGACCTTTGGAACAGCAGTTGGTGCTCCTACCCGCTGAGCCATTTCACCAGCCCGTCAAGTGGACTTCTATCAACAGTAATGGAAGAGAGGAGTCAAGGACAACATGCTAGTTTGTGCTTAGGCAGTGGCATTCTCTGGTACAGGTGACACAAAAGGACTCACTGGCTTGGGTGGTGCTTGTACTGATTGTTTTGGAGAAGTTTTGCATAGGAGGTGCTTGTGATAACAAGCATTAGGATACATTCCTCTAAGCTTAGGAGATGGGTTTGAGTCGTAGGTAGGTTAGGGAGCATCAGCATATGAACAGATAACTGGAGCCATAGCGAGGGGAAGTGAGCCAGAGGAAATGAAATCTGGTGCAAAGCTTATGTCATGAGATAGAGTTAATGCTAATACACTTATTAGCTGGGCAGAGAAAGGCTGTGGAGAGGAGACTGAGATGAAGCAGGCTTAGAGAGTACAGAACAGTTTTGGAATTATGGAAGCTAATGGAGTATGTCTTAACAAAACATACTCAACAGATAGCTAAAGCAAGGTCTGGGAAATGTATAAGCAGATAGTTATGCCTACTTTTATCACGGGCATTTTTGGAAGTGGAAAATAGTCTGGGAAGGAATAGGAGTGGAGAAGAGCAAACCAGACAACTCTAGAGTCCGCTAACCAAAAGACAGGCAGGGAAGACATATGGTTTCTCCCTGGCGGGGGTAGACAGACTTCGGACGCCATCACGATTAACTGCTCCTGGGAAGAGAAAGATTGAAGTTATAGGAAAGTATGGAAATTTTAATTCATTCAATTAGTTGATTGCCTGTGTATCCCATTAACCTGGCCTTATTCTCTTGAAAATGCGCGAGTGGGCGCCTCATACATCACGGCTTCACACAAGGCTTTATCATGCAGGGAGAACTTGAGTCCCTATCCTTGGCTCTTTCCTACAAAAGACAGCCTGCAGACATCGCTGGACCTCAAAACCTCATTGAATACTTCTGGGCCACTAAAAAGTAACGGAACCTACGGTGGCGTCCCGTTGTCAAAGTTACTACCTCCCAGGACTCCGCCTCCTAGCCCACCCCCGCTCTGGAGAACAACGGAGACTGCGCAGAGACCCGCCTACTAGCTGGCTCCGCCCCTCTCTTTCTTTGTTTCGCCGGTCCGAGGATCTCGCGAGACTGAGCCGGCAAATCCCGCGAGCGCGGACCCCGGGCCAGCTCTGCGGCTCTCGCGGTGTCTGCGCGAGACTGCTTCCTTCCTCCTTCCCCCTGCCAGTCCGCCCGTCTTCCTCCCTATCTTCCCGGCCTGGCCTCCCCCTCCTCCCCCCCGCCGGCCCCCTCCCCGCAGGGATAATATGGTCTCCGGCGATGGACTCCCCAAGTGCAGGTCAGTTCCCGGCCGCCGCCTTAGCGTTGGCGGCTGGAGGCGTGCGCTGCTGTGCGCCGTGGCCCGGTCACCCGGGGGGCGGCCGGGCCCTCGGGGCTTGGTCGTTCTCTCCCCTCGGGGCGGAGGCCGGGAAAGCCAGGCCTCCTCGCCCGCGTCCCGCTCTAGAGCGGGGCACTAATTCCGCCACCGCCCGGGGCCCGCTGCTTGTTGTCTGCAGCAGCCTCCAGGCCCCCGGGAGTAACTCCTGGGGCAGGGACAAGCCCACGTCTTTTTTCTCTTCCCCGCCCCCCTTTGTGAGCCTTGCGGGTTGGAGGACCTGGGTCCCTCGTTTGGGTTTCACTCTGCTGGCTGTTCGTTCCACCCAGCAGCCTGGAGTCTCTCCCTCTTTTCTTTGCTCCTGGAAGTGGAGGGGGCTGTCGAGGCTGAACGTTAGCCTGTTCCCAGATTTATTTATTGCAGTCTCCTCCCCCATCCACCTCTCTCCACAAAAGAAAATGGATTGTGCTTATCTTTTCTGGTTTTGGAAGATCTTAGCAGTGTTTGAGGGTCTCACCCATCCACGTACTGAGCCCGCATAATGAATTTTTTTCTACCCCAAGGTTGCCTCACCCTTTCACTGAGAGTGGGGGGCATATTCAATTGTGCATAACCATTAAGGGTATGTCTCTTAGAAGAATCTAGTGTGCCAGTTTATGGAGATATTTTGATGGTCACTTTAAAAAAAAACATCTTTAGTGTTCTAACTATTGTTGGATTGTTAATTGCCTTTTGAAAACCTCTAACAATGGTTTTGTCAAAGCATTCTCTCTGTACTAAAGCAATGTTCTGGGCATGCTTTATGAATCATTTAAACCATCCTTATTGTCTCTTTGCAGACATTTAACATATTTTTAAGATTGAAAAGCCACTGAGTGGGCATGCCTGTAATCCTAGCATTCAGGAGACAGAATGGATGATTGCCTCTACTTGGCTCTCCTGGATTGCCCAGAGAGGTTAAGTCCATTCTGGGTTGCAGTGACGCACTCTGTGTCAACAGGCAGGGTAGTAAATTATCTTACTAGTTTCTACTTGACAAGAGTCACAGTTTGGAATTGTACTCTTAAAGTATGATGGAGACTAGTCTTGTGTCTGTAGTATGGGATAGTCAGTGCCTCTGTCACTGCCACCATAGCTCAGGTAGCCACTTGTGACCCGGAGCTGCCCTACTGGGTGATGCAAGTATGCAACATTTCTATCAGCCCACAGAGTTCTGCTGAGCAAAATTTTGGGTGTTTTCTCTTTGAATGAGGTTCTTGGTAACTGTATTTAATGTGTGTAATGTATTTATTGAAAGGTGTTTGTTCTTTTTCTTCTCCAGGATACATCTTTGAGTACCTTATTGAAACATTAAATGGCAGTTCACAGAAGAAGTTCTTCAATGTACCTAAACTCGGAGGCACCAAGTATGGTAATGTTGCTTTACGTTTTCTGTGGGCTTTAGTTTCTAGTAGTTACAATGCACTGGTCAGGGTGAACTGAAGACAGTTTACATTTATTTCCATCATGTGGCCACAGGGACACCCAGCCATGTTTCATATTTACAAAACTTCCTTTGGGACTTCTGGTTGAGGAAAAGAGAAACCATACTGTGATTTCTCCTTTAAAACTTTTAGTTAATTAGATGATGCTCTCTGCCCCCTACCCCCTCAGAAGCTTATCTTATTTTTTAAAAGAAAACATAATATTCTATATGACTTAATATGTGTGTTAACTTTTTCAGTGGTCAGTGCCTCCAGTTATTGTTTCAGTTTTGTTTTTTCAGGACAGGGTTTCTCTGTAGAATGTGACTGTCCTTTCACTCACTTTGTAGACCAGGCTGGCTTCAAACTCAAAGATCCATCTGTTATTCCCTTCCAAATGCTAAGATCAAAGGCATGGACCACTACTGCCCGCAGCCTCTGATTATTCTTTATATCGTCTTTAAATAGAATCATCAACTGAGCCCACTGGTTCAACTTGTTCCTCACTTCTAGGCTTGATTCTTTGACACTTTGGTAGACATTTTCACATTCCTAATCAGGGTCAAACTTTCATCGGGTTCTCAGAAGAATGAATGTGATTAACCTGACCATTGGATGAATGGAGACTTAAGTTTGATTTTTCAGTTGTCTTTTGTTTTGAGACATGGTCTCCTAAGTGGCCCAGGGTGGCCTTGAACTGTCTGTCATTCCTGTCTCAGTGCTGCAATTGGAAGAAGGCCCCATCAACCTCAGCCTTGATTTAGTTGACAGTTGAGCAACTTTTCTAACCAGACCAAAGAACAGAAAACCTGTTTAGAAGAATGGTTGCTGGTGTAAGATTTTATGAAAAATATTCATGGCCGGCCTTCTACAATTTGGAGAGAGATTTTCTTTAGTCCTGTTTTATTGCTCCTTTATAAACACTGCAGATTTTTATGAATTTAAATATTCTTCATGTATAGTGTGTCTGTATGCATTGTGAGACAATGTAGGTGTTTTTTAATATCTTAGAAGATTCCTTCCTCTCTTAGAATTAGATTGCTCTTCAAAAATAACTATTCCCTAGAATGGCAGCAGTAGCCTTTTACCTTGTGTTGCAGTAATTTATACTAATAAGAGAGTATGGGCCGGGCGGTGGTGGCGCACGCCTTTAATCCTAGCACTTGGGAGGCAGAGGCAGGTGGATTTCTGAGTTCGAGGCCAGCCTGGTCTGCAGAGTGAGTTCCAGGACAGCCAGGGCTACACAGAGAAACCCTGTCTCAAAAAACCAAAAAAAAAAAAAAAAAGAAAAAAAAAAAGAGAGTATGGGTGTTCTACTTTGTCTTTTATTTATTTTAAGTAATGGTGATTTTGTATTGGTTTTAGACCGTTGTTTACCAAAAAAGGGAGGGGCAATGGCTCAGTAGGTAAAGTGCTTGCCCCATAGCATGAGAGACTTGAGTTCATACCTGCAGCACTCACATCCAAAGTTCAGCATAGTCATGTCTATCTGCCAGCTCTCCACAGGCAGATTCAGGCAGTTTCAGGCAGGACCCTGGCTCATTTGCCATCTGTCCAGCTATTCCAGCCAAAACGGCAATGCTCTCTAGGTGAGACACCCTATCTCTCTTAGAGAATAAGGTGGAGAGCAATAGTGAAAATACCTAACATTGATCTCTGTATACACATATGCACAGACAGGCTTATCATTCATACATATATGATACACATACATATTATTCATATTCACAATAGTTTTTTCATATACTTTCTTCAAAACAAAACCTGATCTGTCTAGTTACTTTGCTATGATAGATACCATGACCAAAACAACTCACAGGAAAAGTTTATTTGAGGCTTACAGTTTCAGAGGTTTAGACTCCATAACCATCATGGCAGGGAGTAGCAGCATGCTGTCAGGCATGCATAGTGTTGGTGCAGTAGCAGAGAAGCTCTTATCTTTTTTTTTTGTTTTGTTTTTTGAGACAGGGTTTCTCTATATAGCCCTGGCTGTCCTGGAACTCACTCTGTAGACCAGGCTGGCCTCGAACTCAGAAATTCACCTGCCTCTGCCTCCCAAGCGCTGGGATTAAAGGCGTGCGCCACCACCACTACCACCACCACCACCACCGCCTGGCAAGAAGCTCTTATCTTAAGATGCAACCACAATTCAGAAGAGGGCAGTGGGGCTAGCTCCAGTCTTGAAACTTGGAAGCCTGTCCTTAGTTAACACACCACCTCCAAGACGGCTACAACTATTAGTTCTTCCCGAACAGTTTCACTGATGAGTGACCAAGTATTAAAGTGTGCAAGCCTATTGGGGTCCATTCTCAGTTAAGCCACTACTCTGGCCTCAAGGGATTTTGGGGTTTGATTTATTTTGTTTTTTAGATAGTCATATGTAACCCAGCCTATTCTGGAACTCACTATGTAGCCCAGGCTGGTCTCAAAGTTCTGATTTTCCTGCCTCCATTTCCCAAGTACTGAGATTACAGGTGTGTGTATCACATGTGATTTAGGCAGTGCTAGAGGTCAAACACAGGGCCTCTGGTGTGCTAGGCAAGCACTTTACCAACTGAATTACATCTTCATCCATGTAAAAGGTTTTTAACCCAATATGAATGATTACCAAAGAACATACATAGGGATGTTTTTGCACCTCAAAATAAATAATTTCTATGGATAATTTATGGAAATGTGCTTGAAGATGACCTATAAACACAGAATTAGGGAATTAAGCAATTAACTACTTTGTCCTTTCCCCCTTTCTAGTGCCATTTTATCTTACTTTAAAAAATATTTTAAAAATTATTGGGGCTGGAGAGATGGCTCAGCGGTTAAGAGCACTGACTGCTATTTCGAAGATTCTGAGTTCGAATCCCAGCAACCACATGGTGGCTCACAACCATCCGTAATGAGATCTGATGCTCTCTTCTGGGGTATCTGAAGACAGCTACAGTGTACTTACATATAATAAATAAATAAATCTTTAAAAAAAAAGAATATTCACCAAAAAAAAATTATTTATTTTTGAAGACAGGGTTTCTCCATGTAGCTGTCCTATAACTAACTATGTAGACCATGGTAACCTCAATCACAGATGAACCTGCCTCTGTCTTGTAGTTTTTGCTTCTCCAATTTATATTCAGGGTATGGAAGTGGACACTCCTGAGACATTGACTATTTTGATCTGACATGATTTCCCTTTTGGAAAGTTCTGAGTTGCCTCTTTGGTACCTTTTAGTATACTGACTTATGAGAAACTTTGTGACTGTCTTCGATGAGTTTAAAAATACACATATTCCCAAGGCAGAGAATAGTCTCTGTTGCTTGTAATAGAGTCTGCTTTCTGAAGCGGTTGAGTTGCCATTGAACAGAGGGTATGTGGATGGCAGTTAACCTCAGATAATCACAGAGAGTAGCAGTGTAAAATCATGAGTGAAGCAGTTACTAATGGGGAAGATGGTCAAGGGACGGGCTAGTGTAGAGTGTCCATTTTTTAACTAGTATGAAGCCTCAGGCCTTTAGGTCATCTCATTATCTTTTCTTTTTTCCTTCCTGATTACTTACTTTCTTAACTATAGTAAATAGAGATATAGCCAGCACTGTATTAATACCTACCTTGTTAACTAGGCTTGGTAGCACATGTCTGTTGGTCAGTGTCAAGAGGTCATGAGTTCTAGGCCAACCTGAGCTACATAGATTCTGTCTCCGAATACCAAGGGTGAGGATATGGCTCAGTGGTAGAGCATGCACAAAGCCCTGGATTGGATTCCTAACATTAGGAAAAACAAAACAAAACGAAACGAAAGCCAGCTCCTACATGGCATTCTCTGAAAGGAATCTGTACTTAACATTTTAGTAGAGTGTTTTATGGTTTATAACAATTTCAAACAAGATTTGGCCTTCACAGATCAAATAGAAAATCACTTTTTGTTTTGTTTTAGTTTTTGAGACAGGGGTGTGTGTGTAACAGAACCCTGGCTATCCTAGAACTCTGTAGACCAGGCTGGCCTTGAACTCAACAGAGATCTCCTGCCTGTGCCTGGGATTAAAGGCATGCGCACCATGCCTAGTGAAAGGCACATTTTTATAAACATATATAAAGCATGAATATTCTTACAATGTGTATTGCTTTGTGACCTTTTTTTCACCTAATATATTATGTACATCTTTCCATGTCATTCAATACAAGTATTCCTGCTATCTGAATCTGCTTGGTTTCTGAGTCAGGGAGTGTGAGTTCCAGTAGAAAGGGCTAGGTGTACTTTGCTATAGCCTTTAATGGTTATACAATAAAGTTGTTACTAGCTTTCTCTACTACTATATTTCCTCTACTTCCACCCCTTGCAGATGGAACTCTGGGCCTTAATACATGTTAAGCCAGTGTGATACCCTTGGTCTACATCCCTGGCTTCTAACACACACACAAACACACAAAATTTTAATTCAAGCTATTGATACATAGTATTGTTATGTTGAAGTTGTGCAGTTCCTTCCACCTCTGTCACACACTTTTATTTTCGTGCTCCTAGTATATGCTGTTCCAGTGTCTACCATGGACTAGAAAGAACAAATACTTTGATAGAAAACAATACTACGATTTTCAGATATGTAAAGATAGCAGAGGAAAAGTATAGTCTTATCAAAACCAGTCAGAGCCATACGCTGTTTGCTATTTGAAGGCTACCTGGTCTTGTTATTTCTGTTTTTTACTGTCTACCTGAGCCTTTATCTGTATAACTCTGTGCACTGACTTTTAATAATTCCCAATATGGCCACTGGACTGTTCTTTGTGTGTTGTAAATGGCTTGCCATCTAGCTAAGGTATCTCTGGGTAACTTTTTCACCGATTGCTTTAACTGGATTTGTCAATTTTCCTTTGCTGATCCAGTTATCCTACCAAAAGGGTATGTATTCTCTAATCTTGCATCTTCCTTGGACTCTGGAAAGTATTGTGGGATGGGTAAGCAGTGAAACAGTTTGCCTACAGTATGTACACATAGTGCATATGTTTGTAAAGATTACCTAATGGGAGTCTGTAGATATCAGGTACAATTCTACATTTAACTTGGTATATTATGTTCAAGAGTTTGACTTTAGTTTTGCTTTTCATTTCCTGTTTCTGATTAGACTCTTAGACACTAGCTCAGCCAAAGTAGAGTTTATTGTGTTGGTATACAACTCCCAGGGTAATTAACTCTGGTTGTCTCTTAAGGAAATAGGGAGTGGGCCAGTACTGATAGTAAATAGCTCCAAATCCCAAACAGGGATCCTCAGTCCCTAGCTCAGGTTTGTTGTTTTTATTCCTTCCTAGGATGATTCTACTCAGCCCAGGCTGGTATTGAACTCCTTCTTTAGCTGAGGACATCTTTGAACTTCTGATCTTCCTGCCTCCACTTCCTGAGTGCTTGGATTATGTGGTTCTGTAGAGTGAGCCCAAGATTTATGCATGCTAGGCGAGCATTCTGTCAACTACATCGAAGCCATATCCTCAACCCTAGTCTTGTTGCAGACATTTAGCCTTGCCCTTGTCCTGGGAATCTGGATTTGTCTTTCTTTCATCAACTTCCACTCATATGTGATAGCAGACTCTTAGAGCTAGACCTATTAAGTTATTGCTCAAAAGGATATTTTTGTTTCCTGAGTTTATTTCAGAAATGTGACAAATTAACATACTTTCTCAGCTTAAATTACCAATGTCTGTAAAGGATTAACTTTATAGATTCATAGAATTGTAGAAATTCCACTGAGAAACAAAGTCTGTCTGTCTCTTAAAATCCCCATTTCATTCATCCAGTTACATTTATTGAGTACTCACATATTTCTAGCAATTGAGAGATAGCCAAGATAGCATCTTTGTGCTAAAGAAAGCTCAGTTTTCTATGGAAAATATGTGAGGAAGATACTGTAAGGCCTTTAGTGTGTTATAACAGTCTGGGTCCAATCAAGAGGTAGAAAGCGTACCAAGAGGAGGTTTAATTTTTTTAAAAAATTATTAGCTATGGTAACTTTAATTAAGCCAGAAAACTAGATCGAGATACAGGATTAAGAAAAAATGCCCAGCTTGGAAGAGACTCAGAGCTGTCTAAAGAAGATAATGGTTCTGTATATTCAGTTTCCAGAAGTTTGCTGGTTTGAGTCAGCTGATGCAAATCTGTAGGTACTAGACCACCAGTTCTTAACTGGTAGTGACCCCTTTTGGGGTTTGAATGGTTTTTTCACAGGGGATGCCTAAGACTATTAGAAAACACAGATATTGACATTATGGTTCATAACTATCAAAATTATAGTTATGAAGTAGCAATGAAATAATTTTATGTTTGGGAGTCACCACAACATGAAGAACTGTATTAAAGGGTTTCAATATTAGGATGGTTGAGAATCACTGTGGTAGACTGTAGTCCACCCTCTGGAGAACATGACCAAGCAAGTCAATAGTCAATGATGTGGATGTATAACCAGGGACCTTTCTAAGCCTGCCCCAGTTCCCGAATAATGATATAGTGACTGTACTTATTTTGAAGCTTTTGGCCTTATAGCTAGGAATTGTTTGCCATAGCTCTTAACTCAATTATCCCATTTATACTAATCTAAGTTCCTCTATATGGCTAGTTAGTTACCTCTCCTTCCTTCCCAGCCTGCTTCTTCCTCCATGTCCAGCTGGCTGAATAGTCTCTCATCTGACTCCTTCTCAGAGTTCCTTTCTGCGAAAGACCCACCTTACTACTTATTTTGCATTTTGCTATAGGCCATAGGCTTTTTCTTTCAACCAATCAGAAGGTGTACTGTTTACAAAATACAAAGGCAGAAGATGCTTAACAATAACAAAATCTAGTCTGTAATCAGATCTCTGCTGGTTCAGAAATCAACATTTGAATAACACAAGGATAATCTTTACACAGTGAACAAAAACATTACTCCAACATGGATGTACTTTAGGAGAACTGGTGTTGGTACAAGCAAGAGTCCTTTCAAAGTTCATGGGCCATGTTGGGATTTGGAGAAAAAAATAGGACTTAACATGTAATGTCTCCAGGGAGATTTCAGGTAGAGTCTAGGCTCTAGCCTGGGAACAAGAGGCTTTCTTTGTAGTGATGTCTTAGTCCAGGAGCTGGCACCATATTGAGGCTCTTCAGTGGTACTGAGAGGCACCAGTTCCCATTTCAAGAAGACCATGGTGAAATTGACAACTCTGTTTTTGTTGTCGTTTTAAAATATATTCTGAAGATCTTTGTCTTAGTGTTCTATTGCTGTGAAGAGACAACACAACCAAACAACTGTTGTAAAAGAAAGCATTTAATTGTGGGCTTGCTTACAGTTTCAGAGGTTTAGGGAGCATGGCAGCATGCAAGCAGATATATGTTGTTGAGAGTTACCTGTCCTGATCTGTAGGGAGCAGGGGAGACAGACAGACAGATAGGCTGACAAAGCCTGGCATAGACTTTTGAAATCTTTTTTTTTTTTTTGGTTTTTTGAGACAGGGTTTCTCTATATAGCCCTGGCTATCCTGGAACTCACTCTGTAGACCAGGCTGGCCTCGAACTCAGAAATCTGCCTGCCTGCCTCTGTCCCTCTCTCCCAAATGCTAGGACTAAAGGCATATGCCATTATGCCTGGTGCTTGTTTTTGAGAAACAAATGAATGAATGCCCACATTTGAATAGCCATGGTTTGTGAGTTGGTTCTTCAAGTGAAAACTTGAAGAAAAAATGGCTACTTCATTTAACTTGCAACTCTAATAGTATCACTGATTTTTTTTTTCTCCAAGAAATTATTGTACTTTTTCTTTTTTTGTTTTTTGTTTTTGTTTTAATTTATTTATTTATTTATTTATTTTATGCATATGAGTACACACTATAGCTGTATAGATAGTCGTGAGCCTTCATGTGGTTGTTGGGAATTGACTTTAGAACTTGTGCTTGCTCTGGACCTCTGCTTGCTCCGGTCAAGCCTATTCACTCTGGTAGACCTGCTCATACCGTTCGGCCCCACTTGTTCCGGTTACCCTGCTCTCTCAGGCCCTGCTCACTCTGGCCCAAAGATTTATTTATTATTATAAATAAGTACACTGTAGCTGTCTTCAGATGCACCAGAAGAGGGTGTCAGATCTCATTACGGGTGGTTGTTGGGATTTGAACTCAGGAAGAGCAGTAAGAGCAGTCGCTGAGCCATCTCACCAGCCCTATTGTACTTTTTCTTATTTTTTTTAATTAGCTTACAAGTAGCATGACTCCTTACAGCTTTGCCGGCCATCATAGTCATTGTACTTTGATGTTAAGCAGTGAGGCTGTATATGTACTTTGTCTCACAGAATTAGATTTTAGCAGTTAAATTTTAAGAAATCAACATTACTGTTTTGAGTTGGGGGCATGGTTCTCTAGCTCAGCCTAGCTCTGAAACTCAAGGAAATTCTTCAGTTTCATAAGTGTTGGTATGATAGGCATGAGCTGTTAAGTCTAGCTTCACTGTTGGTTCGAAGCCATTTGGGGGTAGGGGGTTAGGGGCACGCAAAATGCCTCAGTTAAAGTACCTGCTGTCAAGCCTAATGACCTGAGTTTGATCGCTGGGCTTTACATGGTACAAGGAGAGACCCAGCTCCTGCAAGTTGATCATATTGGGGCACATATATTCCCTCCTCCCTCCAACAATAAATTAAAAAAAAATGACTGGAAAGGTCAAAATGTTAACAAGGAAAAAAACAAAACAGTGTCTCAGTTAACCTCAGGTTTTTTGAAAGGATTTTTCAGAATCTCAGGAGTCCTGGAACCATATTTTGAAAGCACTAGTGTAGATTGGGCATAAAGATTAAGTTTGGACTCTGAGTGGTGATAGTAGACAAAAAGATGTGACAAGGACACTGCTTCTGATCTGGATGTGGTGGACACTGCTTCTGATCTGGATGTGGTGGTTCACACCGTTCGTCTCAACATGCAGGAGGCAGAAGCAGTGAGTCTGTGTGAGTTGGTCTACAAATTCTGGTCTATAAATAGAGTTCCAGGACGGTCAGGGCTGTTACACAGAGAAACCTTGTCTTGAAAAAAAACAAAAAGAAAAGAACAGTGCTTCTTTTTAAAACTCCTTTTACTGGGAATTAAACTTAAGACCTTGAGCATGCTAGGCAAGTACACACTGAACTTTTACTTCTACCCCTCTTTAATTTTCTATTTTGAGTTAGAATCTCAGTAAGTTGACCACACTGGCCTTGAACTCAACTCTAGCCCAGACAGGCCTTAAACTTGTGATCTTGCCTCATCCTCTTGAGTATCTGGGCTTGCAGACTTGTGCCCAGGCTCAGCTGTGATGCTGTGTTGATATAAATGTCTGAATAGTTGATAGTGACAAAAGCAGAGGTAGCAGTAAGGAGCCAGCACATAGTATAAATCACTTGAGTGGGTTTTCAGGAGGCAACTAGGTATGGAGTTCTGAAGCTTAGAAGACCAATCTGGTCTGCAGAAAATATTTTCAGATTATTGGTGGAGTTGAATAGGTTAGATAGATCTCAACGCAGAAGTGTGTATGTAAGGTCGATAGATAGGCATGATCGAAGCCCCAGGAGCAGCTAAGACCTCTAGGGAAAGCACTAATGGGTGAGACATAAGCCTAAATAAGAACTGTACTCACGGCCGGGCGTGCTGGCATGCACCTTTAATCCCAGCACTTGGGAGGCAGAGGCAGGCGGATTTCCGAGTTCGAGGCCAGCCTGGTCTACAGAGTGAGTCCAGGACAGCCAGGGCTATACAGAGAAACCCTGTCTCAAAAAAATCGAAAGAAAGAGAGAGAGAGAGAGAGAGAGAGAGAGAGAGAGAGAGAGAGAGAGAGAGAGAGAGAGGGAGGGAGAGAGGAAGGAAAAGAAAGAAAGGAAAAGAAAGAAAAGAAAGAAAACTATACTCACAATAAATAAATTGATTACATCTACATTGCTTTCCTAACATGTTGATATCAAATAGAGCTGCATAACACATATAATACAGGCTGGTTGTAGAAACTGAGATCTAATGGAACATGAAATTTTTTTTAAATAATATTTTTAAAGAGTTATTTATTTATTTAGTGTATGAGTACACTGTAGCTATCTTCAGACATACCAGAAGAGGGCATCAGATCCCATTACAAATGGCTGTGAGCCACCATATGTGCTGGGAATTGAACTCAGGACCTCTGGAAGAGCAGTCAGTGCTCTTAACTGCTGAGTCATCTCTCCAGCCCCAGAACCTGAATCTTTAAAATGGGCAGTAAGCATGTCTACTACTCTTAGCTCTGAAACAGTGGTTCTCAATCTTCCTAATGTGGTAGCCCTAATACAGCTTCTCATGTTGTGGTAACCCCCAACCATAAAATTATTTTTGTTGCTACTTAATAACTATAATTTTGCTACTGTTATGAATTGGAAGTATTTTTAGAGATAGGGGTTTGCTAAAGGGCTCATGACCTAGAGGTTTAGAGCCACTGCTATAAAGGGTCTTTCAAAGTCAGTCACTTATAGCCATCTTCATGAGGATAGCTTGAAACAAAGAGAACTAGTGCCTCTTGGGAAATCATTTAGAAAATTGTCTTTAAATGACATGCTAGGGAGAAAATTGCAGAGAGCTAAGCTGTTGTGTGAGTCTGTAGAAATAGAGTTGTTTCAAGGAAGAAATTGTTAACCTTATTGCCTTGCTAAGAGGCTATTAGAACTCTTAACTAGGTGTACTAGGTGTGATGTCAAGGACAAAAATGAGTATTAGGGAAAATACAGAGATACAGAAACCGCATCCTTACCTGTGGGAATATAAAAGGGTACCACCGGGCTGGCGAGATGGCTCAGCGGGTAAGAGCACTGACTGGTCTTTCAAAGGTCCTGAGTTTGGATCCCAGCAACCACATGGTGGCTCACAACCACCCTTAATGAGATCTGACATCCTCTTCTGGTGCGTCTGAAGACAGCTACAGTCCAATTATGCTGGAGGAAGCCAGGTCAGAACGAGCCAGGGTGGAGCAGCAGAGGTCCTGAGTTCAATTCCCAGTAGCCACACACATGATAGCTCATGGCCATCTGTACAGCTACAGTGTACTCATACACATAAAATAAATCTTTTTTTTTTTTTTTTTTAAAAAGGGTACCACCATTTGGACTCTACTTGGGCTGTTTCATAAAAAGTTACGGGTTTGAGAATGTAGCTTAGTGGTAGCATATTTGCTTAGCACATATAAGTACCAGGTTTCATCCCTCTTAGCACCAGTAAATGATGAACAAATGAGTAAGCATAAATTTATTGTATGATCTAACTATTGTATATACACAATATTCTTTTTTAAAAATAAATGTTTTTAATCATAATCTTATGTGTTTGGGTATTTTGCCTACATATATGTCTGTGCCTGGTGCCTGTGAAGGCCGGAGGAGGGTGTTGAATCCCCTGGAGTTGGAGTCACAGATGGCTGTGGGTTATAGACTGGATGCTAGGAGATGAACTCAGTATTCTTAACTGCCAAGCCCTGTACATATAGTATTCTTATTTATCTACGTGAGAAAAATCAAAGTGCATAATATTAGGAAGTATTGTTCACAGAACTAAAAATTGTATGACTTAAATACCCTCCAGTTGGTAAATTGAAGCACAATTTGGTGTGTAATGTAATTTAATAAAAAATTAAGTGTTAACGATACATAATATAGTAGGGATGAACTCTAAAAGCAAGTTCAATGAAAATAAAGGCAGACCAAAAGATGTTTTTGTATTATTCCATCTGTCTAGGAAAACTGAGAATAGAAATACTCATGGGGTCCTGGGGTTGGAGAGGAAGATATGAGGATTAACACTAAATGGGCATGAGGAAAGCTGTTGAGTTTATGAAACTGTTCTAAAGCTTATTTATGATGCTAGTTATAAAACCTGTCACATTTACCAAAAAATATTAACTGCTCACTTGGAAAGGGTAAAGAATGTAAGATACGGAAAATATGTCTCAATTTAATTATTTTGTTTAAATTAGCAATTCTTGAATTAGAGAAGAGATGTAGACCAAGTGAAAGTTACATAACTAAGTGTTATGTGACTTTTCTTGGGGAAACTTGAACAAATGCCTCTTCACTCCAGATAGGGTGCTGGCAACAGACCAAAGAGACAGTTCCACTGCTGTCACGTCTGGTGAATGAGGAGGTTGTCTAAGTTACTTATAGGGACATGGGATGCTCATAAAAGCCGCTCTAGAAGAGTCTCCTCTCTTCCGGCAATTGTTTACTGCATATAGGAAGGGGCTTGTGACTTTCATAAGTTTAGTTCCCTCTCTGAGTCTTCTGAGTCTTTTTCCAGGAGAGAATGTTTCATTCAATATGAAAGATATAGCTACATAATACTTTTATCTCTTCCCCTGCTCTTACATTCTTTCCAGTCCCTCTGCAGCACCCTGGTCTTGGGTGGAGATGGACGGTGTAATGTGGATGTCTCATTTTCTCCTATTTATAGCTTAGCATTGGTCCACAATGCTATAGGAATAGTCACTTATTCTTGGCAGTTTGACTGGTTGAGTCTCTACAGTAACCACCACCCACTGCAAAAAATTTAAAAGGACTCCCTCTATAACAGAAGTAGTAAATACAAATGTCTAAGAGGCAGTTTACAGGCACATTAACATCTGTTTTAAAACAGTAGCAGCAGCCTTCCTACCAGGGCATATGGCCTCTGTAGCCACAGGTCCTGGCTTACAGACCAAGCATAGGCCCTTGCTTATGGAGTGGGTTTTAAATCAGAAATCAGTGACAGTTGGTGCCACTGTTTACTAGTGGCGTGTTCCTTGTACAGTGGTCAGGGTCCATACCCAAGCAGGTATGTCAGTGACAGTTTTATCCATTTCTGGCATGTAACTAATAGCTGTGGTAATAGCTTTAATGACTTGGGCCTGGCTGACCAGCAGGTTATAGGGAGGTGACCTGCTCTTGGTATATTTGTAAATAATAATGGTTTCTGGACATTCTCCCAATCCCCCCACCCCCCACCCCCCACCCCCCACCCCCCAATCCACATAGGGTTTTTTCAAACTCTTAACTGCTGATTTACTATTCTTCCCAATGCTTTTCCAAAACTGTAAGATGCTTAGCATTATGTAATTGTGTGTGTGTGTGTGTGTGTGTGTGTGTGTGTATTACATATATTTTATATATATACAATATGTATATTACATACACACACACACACACACATGTATAATCAGACTATGGGCAGAATCTCTTAAGACCTACCTATGTCTTTCCAAGAAAGTGACAATTTGCCTCTGGATTCTGCATCATGGATGAGAGCTACCTTGTTTGGCTTCATTAGCCATTGTGCTTTTTTTTCATTTTGGGATGTTGTCATTGGGTTACTGCATCTCCCCATACCTCATGAACTAGATGATGTTGGGTTTTGTGGTTTATCCTGCCCAGGGACAGGGAGAGTGGAGCTTAGTCTTTCTGCTAGAGTTGAATCCTTAAGCAGTCTCCCCTCTCCAATGTACTATACAGTCAACTTATACAATTTAAGTATGTTCAGGATATGGGGAGAATAACTACCTACTCTTAAGATGAACTTTGTATTTTCATGTGTACCCCTACCCCTTGGTGAATTGTTGCTCTGGTTTTAAAGTCTTCCAGGGGCTCATAAGCACTCTTTGGCTTCTTGTAAGTTTTTCCCCTAGGAATACCAGCTCTCTTCAAAGCTGGGCCTAGAGAGGCCCCTTTGTTGGCTTTATCCTTTTGTCACCCCTTGATTGCTTTAGCACTTTATAAACCTGATTCGTATATTGTTCTAAGTCATTCAGGTCCCCTAGAGCCTCTTCTATTTCCTAAAGGCTACATCTTACTACTCAGCAAAGCCACTGAAACTTCATTTTCCTAACTATCTGTGTGCACAATATTTTCAGATCCAGAGAGCTGAGCATCATACATTACCAGTCAGAAGTCCAGTTCTTTTAGTAATGGGTGTCTTTTTTTTTTTTTTTTTTTATTGCTTTCAGGGATTGTTATGCATGAGACTGACCTATCACACAGTGTATTAATAATACCCTTTATGGTTTATATTAGTAGATCCACTAGGGACTGATTTTCTTTATTGTCTTAGTTTGGATTTTATTGCTGTGGAGAGACACTATGACCATGGCAGCGTTTATAAAGGAAAACATTTAATTAGGACTGGCTTACAGTTTAAGAGGTTTAGTCCATCACAGACTAACTATGGGAAATGGGGCAGCGTCCAGGCAGACATGGTGCTGGAGAAGGAGCTGAGAGTTCTTTATCTTGATCTGAAGGCAGTAGTAGACTGTGTGCCACCCTGGGTGTAGCTGGAGCATAGGAGACCTCAAAACCCGCCCTACAGTGGCACACTTACTTCAACAAGGCCACACCTACCCTACAAGGCTACACGTCCTAATAGTGCTACTCCCTATGGGCCAGGCATTCATGCACATGAGTCCTTGGAGGCCAAACCTATTCAAACCATCACATTTGTATTAGAACCTCTGATTTTGCAGCTTTTGTTTCAAGAAGAAATGAGTAGTTTTATTATTTCTCAGCTTCTCTGCCTCTGTAGCACTCAATGTTACCATCTACATCCATGTCCCACAGCCTTCCAGCTGTTGAGCAATTCTATAATTTGCTTAAAAAGTCTTTCTTAACCACTGAACCATCTCTCTAGCTCCTAAAAGTCTTTCATAATTCAAGGCAGTTCATAAGACTCATTCCCTGGTTATCAGAGTTTCTTTTACTGAACCATTAGTAAGGCCACTGTCTGCACATTGAATCATGGCTTTTCTTTCCTCTACAGTAAAGGTCAGTCAGACCTAAGGGGTATCTCATATTAATTTCTGTCTCATTCTCTTCCTCCCTGCTGTCAGATTGGTTCTCCCCGTGGGTTCCAAGTCTTTGGATAAAGGATTCTTTGTAGCATAGATCTTAATTGTATTCTATTTCTCTTATGCTTCTTACTAGTTAGAAGAAATGACATGCCATCCATCTCATCTATTTTTTTCTTCCCTTTTTCCATCTTCCAGTCAAGTCTGGCAAATGTGGAGAATATTTATATGTTTTTTTCTTCTAGTTAAAGTTCTAGTTAAAATAGTAAATGGTCAAGTTCTTTCATGGCAGACATTTGAGCTTGATTATAACTATAACTCGTGCAACAATCAGCTTTTGATCCCATCTCAATATCAGCTATTTTCAGGGACTGCAATATATTTTATAATTGATGATCCATTTGAGGTTGTCTCTGTACTTTTCAGATCATATTTATCAGAGAGGCATACTCTTCCCATAACATGTAGAGAAAGCTAGCCATCTTAGAATCTTTACCAGGTGTGCCTCAGGCTCAGCCTGCTTTGCTTTGGTTGTATGTCTCATCAATCAATAGATCAAGCTTGGTGAGCATCTCATAAGCTTCCTAGTTCTTTCAAGCTTCATTTCCCTTCAAGGAGATAGTGTTTTGACTTGGAGATAAATTAACATCAGGGTTGGTGTTTTTAGATAGGATGAAAAAACAAATGGGTGTGAAAGGAAGGATTTTTTTTTTGGCCTGGAATTACTTCCTTTTTCAGTTTTCCTAAGTTTTCTATGTCCTTACCCATAATCAGTATGTCTAGTCTCCAGAAGGTCTATATTCCTGATGGGATAATCAAGTAGTCTGTCATTTTCCCTACACCCCTTTTCTTAGCAGCACTGCATCTAGACTTTATCTTAGGATCCAGTTGAGTCTCTACCCTTCCACGTGTGTTGGAAGCTGCTTTCCAGTTTATATTTGTTTAGAACATGTCTTTCACAAACTTTGAGAAAGGAAGATACCAAGGGAATAAAATAAATGTATATAAATTTCAGGACTGAAAATAATTTTGACTTGGGATTTTGAAGCTATGCTTCATAGTTGTCCAGCTTCTACTGTACACACTAAAACAGCTCCAGGTGCTTGGTCTTCTTAGTCCATAACCAGGCTTCTGTATGCACTTCATACTGTTCAAAATTATGTAAATTTGGCTCCTTCCTTTTGGCTCTTGTGGATTATAAACATTGCATTTTTGTTTTGTTTGTTTTTTATTTTTGTCTTCAAGACAGAGTTTCTCTCTGTAGCCCAGACTGTCTTGGAGCTCATTCTGTAGACCAGGCTGGCCTCATAGAGGCCTGCCTCTGCCTCCCAAGTACCAGGATTAAAAGCATGTACCACCATGCTTAGCCCAACATTACAATTAAAAGGAAAAAAGTATCTATCTATGTATTTATTTCCTGTGTGTGGTGGTATTTGAGTGAGTAGTGTCTCCCATAGGCTCGGGTACTTGAACACTTGGTTCCCAGTTTTACCACTGTTTAGGGAAGTGGTGCAGTATTGCTGGAGGAAGTGTGTCACTGGAGCAGGATGAGAGGGCTTGACCCTCCTTCCAGGTCACAGTCTGAGTGGTGCCTGCAGTTTAAGGTGTGACAGTGTAGTAATCTTATCCTGTTGCTTTGACAGCTGCATGCCTGAAAGTAACTTAGGGAAGGAGAGAGTTTATGTCACCTTACAATTCCAGGTCACAGCCTATATTTTAGGATGGGAACTCAAGCAGAAGTTTGAAGCAGAAACCGTGGAGGAACACAGCTTTCTGGTATATATTCTGGCTCACTTTCTTCTCCAACCCAAGACTGACTATCCACAGTGGGCTGGATCCTCCTATACCAATTGATAATGCAAACAATCCCTAATATATATACCCACGGGCTAATCTCATCTAGGCAATACCTCATCTGATTACCCCAGGCTGTGTCAGATTCACAATTGAGACTAACTGGGACAATAGGGTTGTCTTCATTACTGTATTTAATTGCTATTCCATGCTTTTCAATATGTATTTATACTGTTATACTTTTTACAGTGTGTAGATGTGACTTCTTGTTTAGAGTAATATTTTATCTTGAATTAGATATTCTGCCTTATTCAATACGGGTCCTATTGGAAGCTGCTGTACGAAATTGCGATGGCTTTTTAATGAAAAAGGAAGATGTTATGAACATTTTGGACTGGAAAACCAAACAGAGCAATGTTGAAGTGCCCTTTTTCCCTGCCCGTGTTGTTCTTCAAGATTTCACGTGAGTGACACGTTTTACATTACTTGTATTGACAGTGCGGTAGTCTCTAACTTGATGGCCTTGTTCCCATTTGTGAAACCCTAGTGTGGAATGACTTGGTTAAAAATCTAAAGTTATCATTCATTTCTCCACATCTATAGCCTTCTATCACAGAATAAAATCCAGATTCTTTACAGTATCCTGGAAGACTGACCCTTCTTGTTCTGGCTGTTTGTGTGATATTTATTGGAGGTGTGAATCTTACAATAAATGTTGGACGAGAGCACCTCATCCTCCACTCATACTCATACAAGCCTAGTTTCTGTGCCACTGGTCACTAATGTGTGGTAGCTCCAATGTGTTGCTGCTTAATACATGTTACTGTTCTGTAATCAGTAATGTGTCCTATTTGCCTTGTATCCTTGATGTAAAGAATATTGAAGTCATTTGGTACGTGTTTGTTTTACACACATAGCTGGATGAATGTAAAATGGTAAAGGCTATTATGAATAGCTTTTTGAGATACTGCAAGGACTTGGGAAGGACCTAGAGGAAGGAATCGCACAGCCAATTCTGATGTTCATTTATACTTCCAAAAGTCATATCTCTTCTGTTTTTTTTGTCAGTTCTACTCCTGAGCACTGAAGTTCTCGAATAATATTCAATGTTTATTCTTACTTTCTATCATTCTCAAAATAATCAAAAATAAACACAAACAAAGAGGTCTTTTTTTAAATGATAACAAGTGAGTATTAAGCGATTAGACCCATAATTTGACTGTTGTTTATTTTTTTAGTGGAATACCAGCAATGGTGGATTTTGCTGCTATGAGGGAGGCAGTGAAAACTCTTGGAGGTGATCCTAAGAAAGTCCACCCTGCCTGTCCGACAGATCTCACAGTGGACCATTCCTTACAGATTGACTTCAGTAAATGGTACTGCAGTACAGACATGTGTGAAGACAGCAGCACTAGTTACCTGGAGTGAAGTGGGTAGCATGGAAGTAGACAATAGCAGTTCTGGCCCAGAGTAAAAGCCTGTTGTGCTAGAACTGACTAGCACATTAAAGAAAAACCAGAGGAACTCATGGATTGGTGTAATTTTCTGTACTTATTTTGAGTTTAAAGTTCCTTTCATATCTATGTATTTCTGTTACCATGTTTGATAGAAGTAGGCTTATAACTTGTCTTTTGGAATGAATATTTGAGTTAAGTTCTCTCTTTCTCTCCCTCCCTCCCCCCACTCTGTTTTTGAGTCAGGATATTGCTGTCTAGCTGTGATTGGTCTTGAAGCTTATTTATAAACTCCCTCTTCCTCCCAGGTGCTGGGATTACAGGCATGAACCATCACAGCCAGCTTCAGTTCCTTTTTGATTTTTTAATTTCCTTACTTTTTAGAGCAAATCTAACGATTTGTCTCTAACTACTTATTGGAAATGCTGAGTCTGCTAAAGCTTTGCTCTCCTTCCACTGACAAGGGCAGACTAGAGCAGCTTTCTGGTCTCTGCCATTTTTCTTTTAACATTCCTAAGAGTAGTGGAATGATACTGGAATGTAGCATAACTCTTGAAAGAGTCAATACCATGCATTAAAAAAAAAAAAACAAACTATGTTCTTTAAGTTATGTGAAAAAAAGTGTAGTGTACTTTCTCAGAGTTTTTCACATTGGTATAGAGCATGTAAAATAATTATGCCAGATGTGGCTTTAATCACGGCACTCAGGAGGCAGAGACAGGGTGGATCTATTCAGGCCAACCAAGCCTACATAGTGAGATTCTGTTTCAAAAACTTAATATACTTATCAAAGTCATCTTTCCTTCTCTTGAATGTCAAATTAAAAGAAATTCATATTTACTCTTCCTCTCCTTACCTTATCTGGGGTGGCAGAGAGGTGTGTGATTACATGGGATATTTAGGATTATGCTTTCACCCTCCTGAGTAAAAACTACTTCGATTTGGGATGGTTGAGAGAGTTGAGACAGTATCTCATTGTGTTGCCAAGGTTAGCCTGGTTCTTGTCGGTCCTCATGACTTCTGAACACTGGGATTACAGGCATCTGCCACTATCTTACTTTTTACTATTTGAACATCTTTCACTTCCAGATAGTCTTGATGATGTGAATTTTTTTTAAGTTAAAGTTCTTGTCACTTGTAAATTATTGCTTTATTTCCTTTTTAAAATAATAGTGCAATACAGAATGCACCAAATCCTGGAGGCGGTGACCTACAGAAAGCAGGAAAGCTCTCTCCACTTAAAGTGCAGCCTAAGAAGATTCCATGTCGAGGCCAGACTACCTGCCGGGGATCGTGTGATTCTGGAGAACTAAGCCGAAACTCAGGAACATTTTCTTCACAGATTGAGAATACACCAGTCCTGTGTCCTTTTCATTTGCAACCAGTGCCTGAGTATGACATTGTTTCTGTTAATAGTTTTAGTGTCAGGTTACTTTTCAGTCAAGAAAATCACATTTCTCCTGATTACTGTTGTATTGCCTTCACAACTACATTCTAATATGCTTTCTATATCCAGGCTGGCCTGGAACACTAGATATAGTCTTCCTGCCTCAGCCTTCCAGGTATTGTCATTAAAAATGTGTGCCACCATTCTTGCCTGCTATAAAGTTGCAAAGTTTTGCTCTCTTACTCAATTTAGTAAACAGAGCTGGAGAGATGGGTTAATAGCTAAGAGCACTTCTTCTTGGAGAGGACTAGTATTTGATTCCCAGAATCCATGGCAGCTCACAACAGTTTCCTCTGCAGGCTCCTGCATGCATGTGGTGCACAGACATATATTCATGCACATACACATAAAAGTGAAATAAAAACATGTAATAAATATACTTTTGGTTTAAGAAGTATTAAAACATTTAATGTTTTAAAGTTGCTAAGAAAAAAATATTTACACATATGCATGATAAATGCCAAGTGATATAGTAATTTTGTCTGTCTTTGAATTGGATCTTTGAAGTTCTTTTTCGAAAATCTTTTCTTAGTATTTGTATAAAACTTTAGGTTATAGTGATAACCTAAGCCCTTCCTAGGGATTAAATATACCCTGACAATTTTGCTGTATAGTTCCAACAGTTTTATGAAATAGCTCCTTATTCTTAATAACCATTTTTCCTGGTTATTAAGAATGCTGACTTGAAAGAGCAGCATATATACCAAGTAACATTCTGATAATACTTACTGACTCAGAATGACTAAGAAAACTCTTATTTATTTCATATATAATATGCATTTACCTGCATGAGTTTAAATGCCCTGTGTACGTGCAGGAAGCCTTAGAAGCCAGAAGAAGGCACCAGATTCCCTACAACTGTAGTTTCAGATGCTTGTGAGATGCCAGGTAGGTACTGGGAACTGAACTTGGGACCATTGCAAGAGCAGTATGTTGTCTTAAATACTGAGCCATCATCCAGCCTCACAAATTACTGGTTTTTAAAAGTCGTCTCTTTATAACTGCAGAATAAAGTGTTTACTATGGCACTTTTATTTCTAAAGATGTAACAATATATTTGTTTTAGTTTTTAGTCTTCAGAGTATTATTTTATAGTTTCTGCTTGTGTGAAAATAGTGAGTCTTGTAGTTTGTAAATGTATCAGTAAAGTGTTAATTGTAAATTTGAAGAAGAAATGGAAGAGTTTAGATAGTTGGAAGTTTACCATTTAGCCCCTGACAGCAGTCTGATTTGAAATCATGTTATAATCTAATACACAAATGAATTTTGTAGCACCAAGTTCTGTGAACTACTAGGAATGACTTTAGAATACCGTTCCCTAAAGATGGGTAAAC
>JADRCD010233453.1:1890-40709 GCA_019843815.1 Montemys delectorum | reverse complement strand
AACAGTAAAATTAGGCAGTTTCCCTGGGAAGACTAGCTCCTACGGAATTAACTAGTGATGTATGCAAAATTCCTTATGTGAGGGTATTACTGCATGTCATTAAGAGAAGGAAGTACGTATAGATAATAGAAACAACTTAAAACATTTGACAATTAAATAAATTGTCCATGTGGAGTAGAATACTGTGCAGAATTTGTACTCAGTTGAATAGAATGCTCCGAAATAGAAAAAGTAAAATATACAACTGTAATTAGTCAGAAAATAGCTGAAGGGACTATAAAAGCAATGAAAATCCCAAAGAAAGTATGCCCTTCCCACTCATATCTCCAAATTCTAATCAGAACCTCATGTTCTGATTACTTTGGTTTGTTTTTTAAACAGCAAATAAGGTTAAAGTGAGGCTGTTAGGTTAAAGTGAGGGTAGTTCAAATCCAGCGAGACAAGTTTCCCTACAAGAAGAGAAGCTTCCAGTCAGGCTGAAGAAGAAGTATCAAATGTTCAAAGCCTGAGAAGCTGACATGGCTCATGGGCCTGAGGATGTACCTTCAAGATCCCTAGATTCCACAGGTGGCAGAGAACAGTCACCTACAAGGGATTGTCCTCTGACCTGCACAAGGATGCCATAGCAAGGTGCAACTGCACATGTGCCCAGAGATAAATAAATGAATAAGTAAATAAGTAAGTTCCACCATGCTTGGGTTATGGAGCAAGTTCAATAATTGAATAGTTAAACTAGTGAGATCTGAAAATAGACAGTAAAATGTTGGGTTATTGGTTCTAATGCTTTGAATTGATTTGGTTCGTTTATTGGGAATCTGTATGTCCAGAAGGTAAAAGTTCTTGTCCCCAGTTGGTTTTTGACTGATCAATAAAGATGCCAGTAGTCAATGGCTAGACAGAGGGAGATTTGGCAGGAACTTTAGGACACAGAAGGGAGGAGGAGACACAGAATCATCATGGAGGGGTGGGGCTTAGGGGGTGCAGATAGGCGGACATAGGGGCTGCAGGAGATGAAGCCAACCAGCTATTTGAGATTTTGGGTAAGTGGTCACTGGCCACTTCCCCAATTAGGCCTAGGGTAGCAGGCAGAGAATTAGAAGTGTGTGTGTGTGTGTGTGTGTGTGTGTGTGTGTGTGTGTGTGTGTGCCTTTCATTTGAGTATCCAGAGAGTTCCTGGGGAGGTGGCTGGAAGCATGTGACCTGCTGGGAGCACAAGGCAGAGTAGCCCAAACTCACAACTGCAGGAAAAAGAGGACTTAGAGACAGCCCTCTAGTAGGGTGTTTTCTTAGGATGTGAGACACTTTAGACCAAATACAAAATACCATAGAAACCAAAACAGAAGAGACAAAATAGAGAAAGAAACAAAAGCCAAATAGATTAGGGCACAAGGGACAGAGAAGGAAGACTGATGGCATCCTGAGGAGATGAGAGCACAGTGTCTTTCCATAGCTGTTCAGGAGAGGCTGAGGAGAAACCCACCTCCCAGACTTGGAGAGCATATTCTATAAATGGAAACTTGGTGTGCTCATCTAAGAAAAATGAACACATGCAGATAAAGGGAAGGACCCATCTCAAAGGAGTTGTGGGTTCTTAAAGGGAAACAGAGAAAATGAGAGAGAGAAATTACTAGAGGAGAAAATGGCTTAAACTTTTATACAAAAGAAAAAACACACTGCAGTCCTCAGAGTAATGGGTTAGAGGACAAGAGTGAAGTTTTAGACACTGAATTCTGAACCCTGAAGTGGGAGAGCAAGATAAAAGGGTATGAGACAGAAAGAGCAAACAGATCCTGTGGAACAGCAACAACATCTCAGATCAAGGTGAAAGAAACCGGATACATGAAGCTGAGGTAGACAAGGAAATCCTAAAACACAAGTAAATCTAGATATTGAGTACAGTCATGACTGTACTTTCCTTTAGAAATATCTGTGTCTGAGTTCACCGATGAGGGAGATGCCTAGGTGCTCTCCATAGAACACACTGGGCCTTCCCTTGGTATTGCTAAATAAAGTTTTATTGAAACATGGTCTCATTCGTTCATTCATTCACTCATTACACAAATTGTTCATGGCTATTTTCATGCTACAATGCCAAATTATGTACAGTGGGAGCCTTATGCCACTTGAAACCTAAATTATTTATTGGGTAGTCATATACAGAAACAAAATTTGACCTCTGCTCTAGGTCACAGCGGCATGGAAATATCTGAGATGATGAGAGGGGATACTCAGAGTAGAATGTATGGAGGGACACAAAAGCTTCATGCAGCTTTTACCCTTTAAGGAAAGAATGGCATTGTGGTTTTTTTTTTTTAATGCCACTAAAGATATAAATGTATCTGTCCTTGTATAGTGTGTGAATTTTATTAACAACAGCAGCAGTACAGTCTTGCTGTGCAGTCCAAGCTGGTCTCAAATTCACCATTTTCTTGCCCCAGTCTCTGAAATGTCGGGATTATAAATGAGAATCACTATGCTCAGCCATTCTAAAATGTTGTAGGTAGCAATGAAAATATTAGAAAACATTTTATTATTATTATATTTTTATTATTTTAAGATTTAAATTTTATTTTGTATCCACATCAACATGTGTCTCTGTATATATCTGTGCCATGTGTAGAGGTCAGAAGAGTGTGTCAGTCAGATCTCCTGGAGCTAAAATTACAGGCAAGTGTGAGCCAGCTGATATGGATGCCAGGAATTGAACTCAGATCCTCTAGAAAAGCCCTTCATGACTGAGCTATCTCTCCAAACCTGATGGTGTTATTCTTTAATCCATAAAATTTAAAAGGTGGAATGAGAATTAAAATACTCTGAAAGGCTTCCCGTTTTTTCTCGGGCATGTTTTTAAACTTGAATTTTGTTTAATAGGATATAAATACAGTTACTTCTAACGTCTTTGGTAACATTTTCATGGCTTAGCTTTTTCTAGTCACTCACTGTCAGCCTGTGGCCTGAATACCTTACTGGTTTTGCTTAGGAGTTGTGGGGTAGATTGTTTTTTCTTAATCCTCAAAGCTATAAAATATATTTTGATTAGTGAATTCAACCCATGGAGATTTAAGTAATTGCTGCTGATGACATATTCACAGCGTTGTCTCCTGGTTTGTTCTGTGTGTTCGTTTTCTTCTCCCTACCCTGCATGGTGCTTTTATTTTGTTGTGCTGATATGTTTGAGTCCTTTCTGATTTTCTTCCATGTAAGTTCTATGGATTTAATTTTAATCACTTTGGGGATTAGATAAGATATCTTATAACAACCTTCAGGCATGTACAGAACCTCTACAAATTAACTCCCTTCCCCTTTTATTGTTGTCAAAATGTACATTTCTTCATATTTAGCAGTAGTTATTTTTATGGTTTTTGTCTTTTAATATTATATTTAAATTATACCGATTTTCCCACCTCCATTAAAATAATTAAGTATTCTGTACTCATGGGCTGATCAGCTTATGTGTATACTGACAATAAATTTCATAATTTCTTATTCCTGTTGGTGCTATTTGGTGCCCTTTAATTCAACTTCACAAAGATTTTTAGCAACTTTTTTTGTCTCTTCCTTTTTCGGAAACAGTTTTCTCAGATATACAAATGTTAATTAACATTCCTCCCATGACACACACACACACACACACACACACACACACACACACACTTTAAATATATTATCTCATTCCCTTAAGGCCTGTAAAGTTTCTACTGAAAATGCACCCATCACTACAATCTACTCATGTCTCTCTGAGCAGGAACTTTATTTTTTCTTGCTTTTTCCAGTTCCACCTGTCTTTGATTTTTGACAATTTGATTACAGAGTGTCTTGGTGAGGTTGTTGACAGCTGAGTCTACTCAGCTATCGTTGGGCTTCTTGGGTTTTGATGTCCATTGAGATTTTCAGATTTGGGAGTTTTTGCAGTTATTTTTCCTTGGATAGTGTTCAAGTCCCCTCTCTTCTTTTGAACTCCTGCCAGTCACTCATTGGTGTCCTCATTGTGTACCCTAAGGCCCTACGTGCTATTTACTCAGAGTCTTCAAGCTCACTGATCTTCTATTCTGTTGCTGATCATTCAGATTTTTGGATAGATTCTTCAGTTTCCTTGTGTTTTATATGCTCTTGATTTCTATTGATGGTTAAAAGTTATTTTGTTAGCTTACATCCTCATTTTGCTTATTTATTGTTCTATTGAAAATGTGTGAAAACCACTTTATGCATCTCTATTGCTACTATGTTGAATTTTCTGTTAGGTAAAGAATATAATTTTGCTTCCTTATGGCCATTTCTAGATATTCATCATGTTCCTTTATTTGGAATTTGTTTGCTTGACTCTTTATTTTCCTTCTTTGATGTTGTGATAGTTTAAATGAGAATGATCTCTATATGCTCATGCATTTGAATATCTGTGTCTACAGTTGGTAGAACTATTTGGGAAAGATTAGGAGGTATAGCCTTGGGGGAGGTATATCACTGAGGTGGACTTTGAGGTTTCAAATGCCCACCCATTTCCAGTTAGTTCCCTTTCCCTGGCTTGTACTTGCGGATAGAGATGTAAGCTCTTAGATACTGCTCCAGTGCCATGCCTGCTTGCCTGCTGCTATGATTCCCCAGCATAATGGGCATGGCTTCTAGAACTGTGAGCCTCAAGTTAAATGTTTTCTTTTCCAAGTTACCTTAGTCGTGGTCTCTTGCCACAGTAATAATAATAAAAGTAAAACCTAATATAGATGAGTGTCTATCCATTACTTGTTTCCATTGACTAGCTTTGTACAGGAGATGACCCACCTACCAAACAGCCCAGCCAGACCTAGTGGAAGCTTCTAGGACTCCTTTGCCCTTTTAGAGAGCAGCAGCCAGGCATAGTTTTTCTAGTTCTCTCTGGCAATCCAGCAGAAGGGGTAGGGGACTGTTTGTCAGCTCAGGCTGTGACACTGTCTCCTCCCCATACATCTAAACTAGCAAGACAGTGGTCAGCTTTCAGGGAAGGAGCTCCTCAGGGATGTACTATACTAAACATATACCAGACATACTAACAAGTTCCTTTCTTCTTCAAGGAAGCCAGAGGATATGTGTTTGATTGCATGACCCTGTGTCAGAGGGAAAATGTCCATATAGAAGGTACCCTGTATGGACTTACAGTTTTAGGGATGTTTTGTAGTTGCCTGGGACTTGAGAGCTTTAGACTTAGACTTTGGATGTATTACAAAGGGAATCTGTGCATGAGTGCTTGGTGAGGTGGTGAGTTCATTGGGCAGGAAGATGCTCTGGGGCTTCCTGCTCTGCTGTCTGGCTGAGCTTACTCCTTAGATGCTCATAATATGAAGCAAGTAAAGAAAATGTGAATTTGGCAATTCTAGATACAAAGAATAAAGTGTTTTAAAGAATGTTTTCTTTCAGATTCTGTAAAACTTTTCATTTTTCCCGACAAAATGAGATTTGATAAAATGGTTATCTAACAGCATGGCTGCAATTCAACTATACTATCAAGTGTTAACATAGGAGGTAGATGAGACATACATAGCAGAGCAGTTCTTATATAGTTTCACCTTATAAAAGAGCCATGGCAATGAATATCCTACCATTCTAGAATTGGAATCTTACTCTCTTTGTGAACTTTGTGATAAATTTAGAGAAAAGGACCACAAAAAGGTTTTCTTCAGATAAATGATGCAGCTGGTTCTTCCTGGGAGTTTAGCAAGTGGCATCTCCACTTTTTAGATGGTAGTTAGTAATGTACATGCTCATATGAATTCCTGTATAAAGCTCTTTACAGTTAACTCATGTCATAATGGTGGCTCTCCAAATTTTAGTTTAAGATACGGTTATAGGTACTGGAGAGATGGCTTAGCAATTAAGAACATGAAATGTTCTTGAAGAGAACCAAGGTTGGTTCCAGCACCCACATCTGGCTGTTCATAACTGTCTATATAGCCATCTCTATAGTTACTTGCTTCGTCTTGTTTTTGAGGGCATCTGTATTCATGTGAACACATATATACACAAACACACACACACACACACACACACACAAACACAAACACAGAGAATTAAAAGTCAATCTTTAAATAAAATAAAATAATGGAAAATCATTTTTTAAAAAGTCTATCAGATTGATGTATATATAAACACAGGTAGATGATGCATTGACCGAATAAACAGGCAACTTATTGGTATTTTTAACCTGTCCTACAAGAGTGATTTTTATCTAATATCTAAGTCTTATTCATGCAAGAATGCCTCTTGAGCTTTCTGGGCTTTCAACAATGAATTAATTAGACTGGCTTCTACATACAAATGCCCAGCCCACTTGGCTTGCACAGAGATGGTGTCTGTGTTTGTTTACAAGTGCAATTAGGGGCTCTTATTTTCCAAATTGAGTTTTCAGAGTTGAAAGTACAGTCTTCAAGGAATGCATTCAGTTTGCAAATCATATTCCAA
Source organism: Montemys delectorum (assembly GCA_019843815.1). Lineage (NCBI taxonomy): Eukaryota > Metazoa > Chordata > Mammalia > Rodentia > Muridae > Montemys > Montemys delectorum. Next base: position 34,280 of record JADRCD010233453.1, on the reverse strand, counting down.
AGGAAATAACAACAACCAAAAAAAAAAAAAAAAAAAAACCCAACAAAAAGAACTTCATTGTAGTGAAAGCCTGAAAGGAAACAATAGCAGTAAATTCTACCCAAGGCAGAATAGACATTTTGTATCCTACATTAGCAAAATACTGAATAATAATAATAACAATAATAATAATAACAACAACAAAAACTGTAAGTAGAAAGAACTCTAGATTTGTTCTTAAGTCCTAAGGGCAACTGATTTGCATCTCCAGAGGTCTGAAACAAAAATCTTTTGTCTACTATTTGTATTCATTTTAAGGTGTGACAGTCCCAAAGCCTTGGTAATGTGTGAGCCATCCTTGTTAAATGTAACACATTAAACAGTTCACTAGACTTACAATGGTTCAGAATGTTAAAAATAAAATTGTACCAGTATCTCTGCCCATCTTTGTGCCAAAGAAATACAGATGATTTTTGAATAAAGAAAACAACAGTGTTCATCTGAGCTTGCTAACAACACCCAATGACACGCTGCTGTACAGGACTCAGACTCTCCCGAACACCCATTAGGGAACATTATTGTATGCAGTATTACATATTCAAGAGCTGACAACAATTGACGCCTGGCTGGAAAAAAACAAGATATTGAAGTCACACTTGGGTTCTACCCAGCAGAGATTACTCTGCAGGCATAATTTGTGGCTCTTCCTTGAAGGAACAAGCCCTATCCCAACCCCCACTGCCTTGGAAAGAAGCAGAAATCAAACATTAAGTAATACAATCATCTGATATTTATTTCTATAGCAACAAACTTAAAATGCACTAGATTTAAGCCCCCCCCCCCACTTTTTAGAGTCGACAGTGATTGTGAGGTGTCTGTATTAGTCAAATGAGTTTAGTCTCCAAGAGGGCAAAACAGAGTGCCCTAGGTGCCATCTAGCTGTCTGAATTGTCTGTTTATATCACTGTGCTCCCCTGTTCCCATCAAGAGCACTTTCTACAGGATGAAAAGGACTGTCCTTTTTCCTAAAAGGAATGCGTTCCTCACAACCACCAATTACAAGTTCCTAATCCTCTATGACTTACAGGGGTTTCAGCAAGGAAACATGCAGGTTGAACAAAGGAAAGGGAAATAAAACGTACATATCTATGTGGATGAGAAAGGATGAGAATGTCAGAGGTAGGAGCAGTAGAGGGATGCTTCCCAGGCATGGTGGTGATAAATAGTTCATGGCCAAGTGAATTGTGACTGAAAATATGTAGAAATAACTAGATGGAATTATTGACAAATGTTATTGGAAGGGCAGAGGCTTTTCCTCCCTATGTCTCGGGGATAGAGTATCCTCCTGTCCCACATGTTTCTCAGCTCCTAAAGAATTCATTTGCACACATCCCATTAAGAGATTTTGCTCAGTACAGTGGCACATGGGGACAAGCTGTTCTGGGGAAGACGATCAAGCTCTGATAGACTGAGGCATGCCGAAGACAGAGTTGAATCTCAGCAGTCTAATGGGCCCAGTGAGGCAGTAAATTTCACAGCAACTTGACACATTAATATAGAAGTACAGTCTGTTATATCAAAGGGAGATTGTCTTAGTCCTTACGGGGAAGCCAGCAATCCAAAAATGAAGCGTGTGTACTGGTGATTTGTAAAAAATGTAGTTAACACTCTGGGCAGAAGGCAGAGTCCTACACTTTCCCTGGTCTGAGTTTACACAAGGGAGGCTCATCCCTCCCAGAAAACAGGCACCCCATAGCATCCTGCCTCCTAACCTGGCATCTTGGAAACCCTGTATCCCCGTAGCCAGGGGTAAAGAGACAACAACTGAGTTTTTATTTGTTCTTCTGTGCCAATTCAAGCTCTGTCTATTCTCTACTATTTCCCATGTGTCCGACATAGCTGCTTGGATGATATTTCATACCATTCCACATTGGCATGAGGGTGTTATATTTATTAACCAATAGTAACATGGCATGTTGGTGGATTACAAAATGTCTATAAAATTTTAAAAAGTTAAATCTGCTTGATGATCATCATAAATATTAGAGGGGAAAACATAAGATAGATTTATGATTTAATGTGTATTGAAAACACAGGCTACAACTCTGTCATAATAGACATAAAACACAGAGTTCATGGCTGTCAGAACTGGAAAGTAAGATGTGGGAGATTTAAAGTAGTTATATCTGCAGAAAAAGCGATTATACAGGGCTTTTTCTTCATTTTACAAATTCATTTAACAATGTTGTAACATTATATTCTTAAGGCATATATTTTTAATAAACCACATGAAATAAAAGTTAACTGAATTTATTAATACTCTTCCCTTTCTTGCTTAGTCATTATCTAACACTAATATACTTAAGTCACACATTTAATTTTCTTTAATATCTGCTGCCCAAGTATAACTAAAGAGAAACATAGCCTTGCTCCTGTGTTCATGAGTCTATCTTACACCTTTGCTTTATTCAATTCTGACTGATTAAAAACAAACTGGGTCCCCAGGTAGCAGAATGTTAATTTACCAATCCAATGTGTACTGACTGGGCTGGCTGAGGGAACTGACTCTTTAAGGAACGTTTCCAACACCCAGTTTTATTTTGTTTTGCTGTTGATTCCAATAATACCCTAGAAGATATTTAATAACAGGGTAAGTTTTGGCTGAATGGTATAATCAGCTCCCAGTCTAGAGAACTGAGATCTGGCCAGGACAGCTCTTTCTGAATTTTGGAAGAAGGTTTCAATGACAATAAAGCTGGGTGACAGCATCCTGAGTCTTTAAAAGAAAGAAGACCTTTGATGTGATACAGAGACTTTTAAGGCCATACAAAGGCCTTTACTATGAAACAACTAAAACACAGGAAAGCAACTAATTTTTATTTGCCCAAATTCAGATAGTCATCATCTCTCATCTCTAGAATCCTATTATGTTTGCTTTAGGTGATGTGCATGAGTGGAATGACACTCTACCATTAAATGGTTATGAAATTATTATTGTTTTTACTAGATGACCATCTATATTAGAATATAAAACTTTAGTAACCATCAATACAGCTAAATAAGCTAAATGAGTTAACCACATCACCTCCCCATTGCCTAATGTGCTCCAGGTGATGTGAAGGAGCTAGTTAGGTTATGAAGATTTCAACCTCACCTGTTTCAAGCTTTGGTCTTGTGCATGAGAGGACATCTAACTAGACAATAGCCTTCAAGAAAAAAAGAACTGTGTCTCAGCTCATCTCTTCGTATATGAGTATCAACATTATTTCTGAAAGTACATTTTGGGCAAATTGTAATGATACACACCTATCATTGTAGTATTCAGGTCCTAGACTTGAGTGGGAGGATTATGAGCTTGAGGCAAGCCGAGGCTATAGAGTGTGACTGTCTAAAAGTAAGAGAGACAGAGAAAGCCATCAAGAACTATGGTAAAGCACTGCTAAAGTATATCAGTATCATCAAGCTATCAATGTAGCTCACTACCCTTTATGATGGAAACAACAAGAACAATGACATAGACAGAAGTAGTTACAAAGTCAGTGGTAACTACGGAAGCTGCATCATGAGCATCTACGGTAAGGACAATGGGCCTCCTGTAATATTCAGGGGGACAAATGAAATAAAGATTATTACAAAAATAAAATAGAGAGAAAACCTTCCCAAAATGAAGAGCTGATCCTAAACCTGGAAGACACACTAGATCCCAGGAAATGTTTATGTAAGGTAGTTAATATTGAAACAGGTTTTTTCTTTTCCATTCCAAGAGTAGATTTCAAAGAGTTAAAAAAAAAAAAAAAAAAAAAAAGAAAGTAATAATGAAGTCATCTGGGCAGCAAAAGAGAATAGTCAGGGTGTCCCCTGATACTTCCATGATAACACTCAATGCAAGGTAAATGGAGTATGTCTTTAACCTCTGCCAAAATGTGGGCTCGTGGATTCTATTCAATCTTATACTAAGCCTGGTGTGTGTAATTCACCAATGATGTGTCACACCCATATTTTCTGACAAGAACCTAAGGAGTGCAATACTATTGAACTGAATCCTCCCTACCAATGCACAAAATTGGGTGGATAACATACAATGACTTACTAAATAATGAAAATGACAAGATGAAAAAAAAAGAGAGAGATGATTGTGGCTACAGAAGAAAATAATGATTTTATAATGAATATATAAACATGATATAATCAGTAGATAGCAAGTGGTAAGAGAGGGAACATGAGACAAAACATAAACATAACAGAGTCCTCATCCTTATTGGAAGGGGCAAACTGATTCTATCTAGCCTGAAAGCTCATTTCTTTCAACAAAGAAAACCGAAGGACAGAGAAGCCAATATCTTGATAATTTCATAATCTTAGCTGCTTAAGAGTAGAGGGATATTTTAAGAACTAATATATTTATTTGAAGGCCATTTATTTCTCCATTTGCATTTAAATGTCTTTTTCTTTCTTTCTTTTTAGTTTTTGATATTTCAGGCACTAAGTGTCCTAAAATTTTTATTAAAAATAAAATTTGACTTCAATTCTATAGGACATAAATTTTTTTCTATCTGTATAACTCACTCGATATAAAAATTCTGTTCATGTTTAAACTGCTCTTTGTAGAGCAGGACGCCTGCATGAAATGAACTCACTCAGCTGGGCGCTCTTATGGCAGGGAAGGTAGGCAAACACCAAAAGAATGGTGGGTACATAAGAAGACTGAATGCAACAGAAGCCAAGTAAAAGTGATAAATCACCAAGAGTAAATGGGGGCAATAATCACAATCAGCAACAGCATTTGTATAGTATGGAAGGGCCCAAGGTTCTAAGAGCTGTGGCGAGAGACTGAGGTGAAAACAATGGTTTTCAACTCTCCAAACGCTGTGACCCTTGTATACTTACTCATGTTGTGGTGACCTCCAACCAGAAAATTATTTTTGTTGTTACTTCATAACTGTAATGTTTTTATTACTATGATCATAATATAAATATTTCTATTTTCCTATGGTCTTAAGGCAACACCCATGAAAGGGGCACTTAAGGACCAAAGGAGTTGTGACCCACTTGTTGAGAATCACTGGACTTTTGTATAGCCCAGGTAAATTTCTTGGTCAATCTAAAGAAGTGAGGTACAAGCCTTGTTTGGTAACACAGTTTTCACCCAGCACTGGAGAGGCAGAGGCAGGCAGATCACTTTACATTTCAAACCAGCTTAGTCTACATAGTAAGTCCTCAACAGCCAAGGCTACACCATGAGACTCTGTCTCTAAACAATAGCAACAACAACAACAAGACCCCCAAATGGAAATCAAGTACAGATTATGATGGATTGACAATGGTCATCAGAATAAAAGCAAATGCCATCTTTTGCTCCATTGTTGAAAGGTAAATAGTTTAAAGATTCAGAATCTAAGACGCCAAATGAGAAAGGACCCTACAAGATTCAATGCTGAACCCTTCATCCTTCCCAAAGTGATGTATACCTGAGACAAACACATGCATTTTGAGATGGCAAACTGTCAGATGCTGTGTGTAAATTTACATTGCTACAATCCAAAATACTATCAAGCCTATCTCCTACAATGGAGGTATACAGAGAAAATAGGGCTTCCTTTCCCATGCCTACGTGAGATCAGATACAAATTTATGCACCCACATGGCAGCCATTTTATCAGTCCTCAAAAATACCACAGGATGAGCCACTCATGGCTTCCAGCACACACACACACCACATATACACCACATATACACTGGCCTCTGTAGTTATGTACAGCTAGCATAACAAGAAGAGCCAAATGGAATTCTTTATCCATGCCTCCAACATAATTCCAAACAGAATAGAAAGCAAAATACCTCACTCTAAGTTTCAGAGACTTGAAGCATATCTGAGTTTCCTTTCCCTAGTCCCACATCCTACAAAGTCTTCTCTTTACAAAAACCAGATGGATCATGACTGATTACAGTGGACTGGCACGAACTTAACTGAGTAGTAACTCATTCCAGCTGCTTTGCCAGATGTGGCACTTTTGTTACTGCAGATTAAAACAGACTGTGGAACTTGGTATGTGATTAGTGAATATATCATTTCACTTCCTATCAGAAGAGAGAATCAGAAGTGTTTCACATTCCTGTAGGATATGCATTTATGGTTTGCCCCAAGGCTGTGGCATTTAGAAGGACTATAGACTGCCTGGACCGTCTATAGAATATCATAATCATTTCCTATATCAGTAACATTGTGCCAAATAGAACAGATAAACAATGGAAGGCAGGTCTATTTCAGGCTGTGATAAGATGTGTTTATTCCATAGAAGAGAAATCGACCCTTCAAAGCCTATCTCTCCTGCAGCCATTAGAGAAATAGAGATTCGGTAGTCTAAGGCATGCTTACTTTGCTTCCCAAAAGTAGGGGGAGGAAGATTGCATTTCACATTGCCTGCTATTCATAATGAAGTGCAAGGGTTGAAGGCCTTCTGCAGGATATAGAAGCAGTATATTCTGCACTTGAGTTATTGATCACCTGATTATTGGCTGGATTGAGTGGGAGATACAGAAATTGGCAGTCTACAACAAGAAGGTACCAATGGCAAGTCTAGTGTTTCTGGGTACCATCCATCAATCACAGTTTGCAAAATCTCTCATCCGCTTCAATCATTTATAATCCCAAGACAACATTTAATGAGTTTTATCTGTTTATTACAAAGAATCCAGATGAGATGACAAAATTGAGATACTGTGCAGGGATCCATGTCCTCTCCAGGTATCACCTAATGAAATCGACTTATGTTTATGTTCTCCAAAGTCTGTCCTTCTGTCCTGTTAATGGAAGATTCACAACATTGGCTTGAGCTATAATCTACTTAATGTTTGTCTCTCTCCATGGCCCTTGTCTAGGAATTGGGTAATATGGCTAGAAGTCCCTTCCCTTACACTTTATTAACATATTTTTGGTAGCTAATCCTAATTCTGGAGCTCCCTAGAGGCTACCATTCACCGGTAATTACCATACAAAAGCCACATTACTTTGAAGATTACATTACAGACTAAAACAATCTGTCTTACAATGTCAGCCATGCTTATAAAATACCTTCAAGAATATTATTCCATTCTTGAATGTTATTTAAGAATGTTACTCTAGGAAGAAGAGTGTCACAAGACTATAAAGATGGCAAATAATTATAGGGTCAAAACTGTCTATTATAAACTTGGTTTTTCAAACATGTCATAAATATCATAAAGTATGTAGCCCAGTAGTAATACATCTAAAAAACCCAACACAGACATGATAAAAGGATACAAGAAAGCCATAAAATAATGTGACACAGAGTCTAATACAATATAATTGTGCTTCTTCTTTAGTTCACTAATTGAGATATTGAGGCTATGAGCAGCAACTAGAGGATAAGGGAGTTGAATTTTATGTGGATAAATCTGGTTATCTACTGCACAGACAAGTGCTGGGGTTATAAATGGGTGCTGCAATGCCTGGCTGTTATGTGGGTGTTGGAAATCTGAATTCAGGCCCTCATGCTTGCATGGTGTGATCGTTACTGTTGACTTGACACCATAGAGAATCATTCACTGAGGAAGGGAATCTTAGTGAGGTACTCTCTATATTAGGGTCCCAATCAAAGCAAGGGTCAGAACAGTCATCTCTGTTCAGCATAGTGGATTCTCTTTAATCCAGATCCCCAGCAGATGCTTGAAGCCATAGACTGGCTGGAAGCCTATTTTACTGCTCCAAGTGAATGCCTATGAAACTGTTTAATCTATAAATTAGGTACAGGAAAACATTAACCATAACCAATAATAAAACACAACAATTACAGCAGTATGCTATAATGAAATTTCCAGCAATAGTACTGATATGACACCATAGGGGCATTATAAAGTAAAACAAAAGTTGTATGAAGCACTGTGATATGCCTAAAGTCTGTCTGATGATACAGATGTTACTGAATGGCCAGCAAAAGGGTCACATACAGGTCAGGCATACTTTTAAAGTGCGATGCTTTGCTTTGAAAGCTACATGGGTCAGGAAAATGTAAATTCTTCCTATGAACACAGAATGTTGTGTAATGTATAAGGTTGGTAATTTATTATTTCTATAGTTTTCCCATTTAGTCATTTTAAAAGAAGGTTGGCTCTGGGTAAGCAACATCACCAACATAAAAGACAACTGAGCCTATGGCTTAGGGGTCAATGTGATACATGTTCTCTATATTATATACTCTCACTTAAGTCCATAGGCCAGGAAAAGAAAGGTTTAACTGATAATAAAAAGCAACTTAGAAAACCTTGGAAGCCCTTTACGGTAAAACCACATTTTCTTGATGTCAAAGTCTTTTCCTTTCACAATGACTGGAATGAATTAAATAGGCAACAACTGTGTTGCATATATGGGGTTTACAGAACAGACTATTGTGGATGGTTGAAATAAGTTGTTATCCAAAATATCCCCACTCCTGATGGCCTTTGCTGTTGTCGTTTGCTCTAGGCCCTTCCAGAGTCTCTGGTGTTTTTTGAAAAATTTCCAACAAGTTGCTGAATTCTAAATATACTTTTTATAAAAAGCAATATTTTTTTTAAAGTTTTAAAGTCTCCAGTAGTGTTTCCCTTAACTCCCTGGAAGAAACCCTGGCCTTCCAAAACTTTACAAGATCTCTTATTTACAAACACTTTGTCTGTAGATCACAGATTGCCAGTATTACTGCCCTTCTGTTCAGATTTTCACAAAACAGGATTGTTGATTGGTGGGAATCTCTCTCTTTGTGCTCATTATCCTTGATCCAAGGTTATATAATCTCTGGTCCAGGGCCACCTTCATTTTCCCACCAGCTCAGCAGGGTCAGATTGAATAGGCATGAGGAAATAGCAGGAGACTTGACTTGAAGACCCAGGCAGGCACTCTTAATCCCAAACTGAGAGTCCAGACACGAAACCATTTTCTCTCTTTTGAAATGTATTTCATATACTGAGTGGTTCTTAAACTAAACAAGGAAAAATATGTTTCATTACTTGTGGAGTGAAAGAGGAGCTGTACTTCGTGCTTTTTCTGTTTGACCTTTCCATCAGCTCCCTTTAGCAATAGGAAGCATCAAGTTCCAAGGGCTTTGATTCATGGTGCCTTGAGCTGGGGATCTAATCACAGGATTAGTGAGTCTGTCCCTTGGAATCTTAATCCCCAGCTGAGCAAAGGAATTTCCATACTGAGGTAAGGGAGCCAATCCATCTCTGTTGATGTCAATTTTATCCCAAAATGGGAGTGACTAAGGGCTTATGTCTGTACAAGTACAGACCAGAATGATTACTTTAAATAGTAGAAGGCTACAAACTTGTTAAATATTATTTTCCGCGTTGCCAGAAAAACAAAAGAAGATGTAACACTTGCATTTTCAACCACTGTTAGCACATGTACAGTTCATTGGAGACACTCATGCGTCTTTGTGTGTATAAAGATAGGGAGATAGATAGGCAAACAGATTGATTCTGTATAGTGTGGAATAAAGCTGTGCCCAGCTCCCTGGCATAGCAATCAAGTGTGATATACTCAGGTAGGGAACAGGCAGCGGGAGGAGATGAATACTTGAGGGAAAACACAGATTCCATTTCTAGGCAAGTGTCCTTAATAGTAAAAAATGAGAGTGGAAATACAGAAAATGTGTGTTATATAAACAGAGTTGTTTTCAAATAGATAGCTTTACGGGGAGCAATATCACCTCATCAAGCTACCAGAAGACAAGCCACTATCGATGGTGTGTCTAAGTAAGGCATATTTTCCTCTGTGGCAGGAGGCATGAGCTGCTTTTAATATTGTATATTTTCTTTGAGCATAGCAGCACTATTCAAGTATGGGTGTGGAGGTGTCATGAGAGAGGGCACCATGAGAAGAAGCTGGGAGTCTGGCTGGTATGCGGGGGAAAATGGTCAAACATGACCATAAAAGTATCATATTATATGAGACACTTGACACAACCAAAGGGCTGGGACCTGAATTGTTGAAATGTCTCTTACTATCCAGGCCCAGGCCTTGCCAGCTGCTGGATATATGGAAGCTGAGGCCAACTTCAAGGGATAGCCGAGTGCTCACATAGGTGGCAACCATATAACAAGAGACTTGCTGTGAGCTTCCTTCCTAACCCTCTCTGTTTAAACATTTTGAGCGGCACCCTGGATTTGCAGATTAGAGCTCTCTCTGCTGCACAGAGGTATGCATTCTACGTGTGCCACTCTCACCCAGGGTTTGTTACAGAAAGCAACAATCGCAAGGGATATCTGACCATTGGATGTGCACAGATGACAAAAGCACAGCCTAGAAAACCAGTTGTAAGTTGAGAGTAGCTGAGGGTGAGCAGGCAAGGAATCCATCTAGCCTACGGAGCATCCTGTAGTGTTGTCATACAATCTACTGGAGAATTTCAATGTCTTTCTTCCAGTATCCTGAAGGCGAAGGACACGGGGGTAACTGCTGCTATATAGTATCTTGAGGAGAAGCTCAAATGGCACATCACTAACTTGAGAAAATATGAAAATTCAAAATCTGACATCTCTTTTCTTTTGACTATGGATCGGTTTCAAAGTAATGTGTGTTTAGAACATCCTGAGTTGTACTGTCATTAATGTCATGATGTAAGTCTACATGCTTTCTGCCATACTGTACGTGCCTAGAGTATGGTAAGTACACTTACGACTTATCCACATTTTATCGACCGTACTCCATGACTACTCTGTTGTAGATGTAGAACATATATCAACAGATGAAACAGTCCTTCCTTTAAAATGGCTTACATGCCCATAAAGTTCTAGGTAATGGAAGGCCAACAGGGGCCATTTCCAGTGATTGTGCAACTGAGGAGGTGGAAGAGTGTGTGGAAGCCTGTAGTATCAGATGGCAGGGTGGGGATATCGAAGCATCGTCAGGAGAAACAGCTTGGCTAGGGGACTGTGCAAAATTCTAGGACAGGCTTTCAGGCCGACTGAAGCAGATTTCATGGAATTGACAAGGAAAATAGCTTGTAGGAATATTTGTGGGCCTGAACTGGCATCTTCAGAGATGGAGTCAATGAAGACAGAATGTAGAAAGAAGCAGGGGAGGATCATTCCGTGTTGTATTGTGTACCCCATGCTGTGGGAAGATGTGCTTCATTCATTAAATAGATAAATTTGAGGATTATTGCTACATACAGTATCAAATAATCAGTTAAATAGTTATGATAAGTAATGGATTGTTGATGCTCGTCCTGGGTCTATGAATAATTGGTGTTAGGAGAGGGAAACTTGATCAAAAGGCACACACTTTTATAAAGACTAGCCTGCAAGGAAATGTGGAGTTGCCAAGTGGTGTCCCCAGTGTAAACACATGCCATCTCATTGACTTTTCTCTTAGCAGTTGTGGAGAGAGAGTAGCAGACCTTCATCCCATTCAAATAAGGAGTAAGGTGGGTGGGACAGGCGCTTCTTCATTGATGCCCACTACTTCCTACTGGTTCGTCTACACAACTATGTGAGTAGATGTAATCTTTCCAGATATCTGATATATTTTTACATTTAATGTTAAATGGATGTATTAAAAAGGCAATTTTTAAGGTCATAAGCAGTAAAATCAATGAAACAAGTTAGGTAATATTGAAATAATATTGTTCACTTACAAATTCTCCCCAAATATTTTAAAGTGAGCACATCCAGCTGTGAAGGTTCTGTGTCCCAGTGTAGGGGAATGCCAGGGCCAATAAGTGGGAGAGGGTGGAGTGGCAGGCATGGGGAGGGGGGAGGCAACAGGGGTTTGTTCTTGTTGTTTTTGTTTGTTTGTTTGTTTTTTGGAGGGGAACCTGGGAAAGGGAAAATTTACATGTAAATAAAGAAAATATCTAATAAAAAAATTAGACAAAAAAAAGACAGGAATGTTGTAACTTTCCTGTGTTACTGTTAAATTATTATTGTACTTAACTGGATTCATAGTTGGATAGTTAATCAAGGAGCTGAATATGAAATTACCATTTGGGTAGCCCTAACAACTGTGTGTGAAGAACCCCTTTGTAGTCACAGTTCTAAGGCATCTCTTTCTGCCATTCTGCTCTGTGCCTCTGCCTTCTCCAGGAGCCTAGTCCTGCCTAGAGCTTTCTTCACAGTTGCCTATCTGTGCCATGCTTAAATAAATGTCGCACTTTGGAGCTCTGCCCTCAGGTAAAGCCATTTAGTAACATAATCATACCCTATTCCCCTACACCCAGACCCTGAACTGATGTTATTATAGTTTGAATCCTAAATTTTCCTAAGAAGCTCATACATTGAAGCTTGACCCCCAGTACAGGGGTTCTCATTGGCAAGGCCATTAGAATGCAGTTGGGTGGCTGAGGATCTGACTTCATGGGTGGCTTGGTACATTCATGAATTCTGTAGGGGAAATGGTAGAAGCTTCAGAAGCCCAGCCTAGGGGGAAGCAGGTCATGGTGGGCATATCCTCAGTCCCTTCCTCCCATTCTTTGCTTCCTGCCATCAAGAAGTTTTGCTTGGCTACATGTTTCAGCAATAGTTTAGTGCCTCACCAGAAGTCTCAACAAACAAACAAACAAACACAACACAACACAAGACAACCAACCAGGACAGGTAACCACACATTGAAACTTCTGGCACTATGGCGCTCATGAAACTTATGGCACATTTTAAATAAAATTTCTCAGCTAACTAGTCACAATGACAAAAATATGACTAACACAATTATCAAACTCCTTAAAATCCCCATGCAATAAAAGATTGAGAAAAAAAATATAGTAAGGACTTTAAGAACAAAATGTGTAATGATAATATTTATATATTTAGAAATAAATTGATTGAAATGCTTCCAGAATTTAAAAATTATAATTATGCTTTATCTGAAATGCTTTTTGAGATATACATATATTATATCTTAACTGATATATATTAATTTTTAATTACTTGTATATGTGGATCTGTATGGTCAGGAGATGCACATGTGAGTGAGGTGCCCTTGGAGTCCAGAAGAGAGAGTAAGATCTCCTGGAGCTGGAATTACAGGCAGTAGTGAAATATCTGCTCCAGTACCGACAAACAAACCCCACTTTTCTGCAAGAGCAGTATATGTTCCTAACAGCTGAGCTTTATTTCCAGCCCCTAAAGTCTCTTTGGAAAGGATTTTCTTAAGTGGAAATTTCTTTTTCATTTGTTGCTATTATTCTGTGTGTACATGCGTTTGCATGTGTTTGCTTCTGTCTATGCATGTGGTTGTGCATGAGTGTGTATACATGTATGTATGTGTGTATGTAAGTACCTGTGTATATGTGTATGTGTGCATACATGCTCTGGTGTGTGCAGAGCTATTCTTTGTGACATTGTGCATGTGTGGATGTCAGAAGACCTCCTTCCACTATGAGATCCAGGGGGTCAAACTTATGTCATCAGGCCTCCATAACAAGCACCTACACATCCAATCTCACTAGCCCACCATGTATGTACATTTCTAACTCTGAAAAGTTGTTCATTAAACATATTCACTTTAGAAAATGTAATGAATATATAGTATAGAGACACTATAGGTGTTAGGAACAGAGAAAGGTTGTTTAAGTGTCCAAAGGGATGGGCTAATTTGGCACTGAGATTCCGTTGGTCTAGAGTTAATATATAATCTAATTATTTACATATCTAAATGAATACCTAATTATGTTATTGTGTCAACAGTAGAGACACAGTCTAAGCTGCTCAAAGTGGGAAGAGTAGTAATGCATGTTCTGTCTTCATGAGCTCTTGTTTGAGATGCATATCAGCACACTTTGAAGAAAGAAATGAGGATCTGATGTCACCATGTGGTCAAGTATATCAAAGATTGGTTCTATAGCTGCTGTTGGGTACATCCTATTACAATAAATGTTAGCTAATATAAAAATGCACACACATGAATGTACGTGCGCACGTGCGCGCGCATGCGCGCGCGCATACACACACACCCCATAAACACTAAGAAGCTTTTAACTACTGCTGACTATGCTCTTTATACAGAGTTCAAACAACTAATAGATCATTTTTGCAATCGCCTGCTTAGTCCATGATAACCGGTCCATATATTTTATCCATACATAGCTATGATTACAGTAGTGTGAAACTCTCAGAAGGCCAATCATAATTATATTTAAAAAAAGAATAATCCTACTTGTCAATTTATCTCAGAATATGTACTTACTTTACAGCTGAAACCCAAGTCCTTGGTGTTCCTTATTGGCACACCAGGACTGGACATGGCATTTGTTTACTAGATTCTCTAGCCTCTGGTTCGAACCTGCTGTTCCATTACAAGATAGCCACATAGAGTATAAAAATAAGTTAACATATTTTAGAAGTCGTTGAAATTTCTGGAATAATTTTTTTGCCTGCATTCAAAAATACAACTTTCTATAAATATGATCAGTGTTTTGTCTGACCTGAATGGCTGCTGCTGCTGGCTTCAATTTGAAATTTGTGCAGGTTGTAGGGGAGCTAAGAAAGAAAAATCATTTCAGGGAACTGGAAGCGGAGGTGGAGGAGGAGAAGGGAAAAACACATATTGAGAGCATGATCCAAGGCAAGGAAGGCTTTAAAACATTAATTAAAAAACTACCATAGGCTAGGCAAGCAATAAAATCTCTATTAAAAAAAAAAAGATAGTGGGATGGAATGGGCCCAGCTTCACCTAAGGAGCGTGCTTTCATCATCCTGATGTATGACAATCTGGGAGAAGTTATTATCAAACAGATGGTTCTCCTTAACACCTGTCTATATTATGGCCCATTTCCCACTTTTTTTTTCTTTTCTTTTTCCCTTCTTTTGCCGAATTGCAAGATTCTATCAGTAAAGATGCTGAAGGTTTTGAAACCTATTTCAGCTCTGGGAGCTGCCCATAGACAATCAAGAACAGAGCTGAAAAGGTAAAGGAATTTGGGGGAGATGGACCATGCACTTATTTGATAGTCTCCAAGAACTAGCTAGAATCTGTACACCCAGAATAAAACACATTTCCTTCCATGACATTTAAAGGTCTTGAAGGAAATTAACACCAGTACTTGGGCTGTTAAGGCTTTGGGCATCAATAGGACAGAGCAGAGGCATCAGCCGCAGACAGTTTGAATTGGTTTGCTCACTTTACTATGTCTTTCTTACCTGTGCTTATGTTATTTCTCTGTACTAATAATGAAAGATAGATCTACTAAAAGCGATGGTGCATAGTTTGAATGCATGTCTTCTAAAGACCATGTATACGAAATTTTATCACCAATGCAGCTAAAGTGGCAAATGGACCCTATGGGGCAGTGTTTAAATCACAAGGATTCCATCCTCAGAAATGGATTAATATACCCTCTAGAAAACTAGAAGAAATATAGCTATGAATATGGTCTCTTACTCTTTCTAGCCCAACCTCTAACTTCTCTCATGCAAGTATAGCAAGTTCCCTATCAGACATAGTCCCTGGAATCTTGCCCTTTCTAGTCACTGTGCCATGTACCAAAGAATTCTCCATTCCATATAAATTACCCACTGTGTCACATTGTGTGATGGGAGCACAAAGCAGACTAAGACACAGGCACAGCCTGTGCTTGAATTTCCAAGCAGATACTTGCTCTCTATTGCCTTTAGTAAAAATCCAAAGGGTATGTGATACATTCCTAGAGTTGAGAAAAGTAGACTTTGAATTGTTGAGCTCAGGAAAACCTGATTCAACTATGTTTTGACTATATGACAATTGAGCAACTCAACTTGCCCCCAAATGGAGTTTCCCCTTCATGACATCACTACGGATATAACTGTGTTTAGAGAGTGTTGTGTAATTTATTGTATGACATAAAGTCATAGAGTCAATGAATTTTCGTGTTCATGATGATGATGATGATAATGATGATGATGATGATGATGATGATGATGATGATGATGATGATAATGGTAATGATGATGGTGGGAGGTGGTGATGTCTAGATGAAGCATCTTTTTGGAGAATGCTGAAGAGATTAGATGGTTATGAAAAGATACATGTCTATCTCTTTCTTCCTCATTCGCCTTTTGCAGGCTTCTTTCTTTTTTCTTTTAAAGCAAAAATTTGCCAGCTGGAGTTCTATAGCTTTTGGTTGTCAAAAGAGAATAAAATTATATTTTTATGATGACAAAGCATCTGTTAAATTTTTGTGTTTAGTTCAGTAAGCAAAGCAACCTAATGAAGTAAGAACAAAGGCCTTCACAGGCCAAAGCCAGGAAGTATCAGGAACTTTTCCATCTGGTTACATGCTGCCTGACTCTCAGGGAGAGCTATGATCTGGACTTAGGGATGTCATATGTAGGAGGTGAGAAGGAGCAAACTTCCTTCTGTGATCAGCAGACATCTTGCCCAGGCCCAACACAGCTGCTCATCTTTGTGAAACTATCTCCTCTAATCTTAACTCCTAAGTACTAAATGTGTCTTTCCCAGAGGCAGTGAAAATGACCTCTAGTTTTAAAGTACAGCAAAGTGAATTCCCAGGAGCTGGCTTCCCACTGAAAGAGCTGTGCTGCAAATGGACAAGATGACTTAAGAGGATTCTGAAGGCTGCAATCCTTCCTCTAGGCAGAAGAGCTCAGGTTTTACTCAAACAGATAACTACAATGTACCTCTTCCAACAGATGGATCAACCCCCTGGCTCCCCCTCCCTCCATCTCTGTACCACAGAGTTTATATAGATGGTTTGTAGCATGGAGGCACCATCCTTTTATCTAAATATAGAACATGAGACACATCTAGTCAGAGATTGATAGTATATAAAACCAAAGGAAGAGAAGGAAGCAAAATACCACTTACTCTCTAAAGTCTAAAGTGTAATTCTCTCTATGCTCCTAGTAACTTTTTCAGCCTCCCTAGTTTCAAACTCAGCTTTAGTTTGACTTATTAATACTATTTCTTCCATATCATATCATATGTAAATATATTAAATAGTGGAGGCACATTTCCCCATTGCTGAATATGAATAAACCTGGGAAGAAAGAGGATAACACAAAGGCATCCAGAAAAGACTATATTTAACATACTTCTTCCAGCATCTAACATATGGTTTGCCTACACCTGCTTGCCCTGTGATGATTCAACAACTCCTGCTGGCCTCTTATCCTGATTCCTTCCTGCTAACAAGCCCTGGCTTAGGCCCAGACCTGATCAGAGCCAAGACAAAGAAAATGGAAGATCAGATTCCAATCAGAGCTCTGGGCTCCTAAAAGGTTCTGTGGCAAGCACTGATAATCGCTGCTGAATGATGAGCAGCAAGGCCTGACAAGCATGAGGTTAGGCCTGGAATGTAGTAAGAACAAGGAGAGCCAAGTTTGTGAGCTGAGAACCTGGAGGTAGGACTTGGATACCCTCAGCTCCATAGAGCTCCTGGCTCAAATGCCTGCGGAAGTTTTGAGTTTCTCTGTAAAGAGTAAAAAGTTCACGGAGAAAACTTAGGAAAAATAATCGGAATACCAAACAAGTAACATTTATACTTATGCATCATTGGACTATATTATGTATATACATTTCAATGTTTCATAATTTCATTCCAGTCATATGGCCCAAGCTTGCTTTAATGGTTGCTCAGGTCTCAGGTGCAAGAATATTTTCTCCAATCATTTTACTCTTTTTCTTTTTACACAACCCCCAAAGATTCCCTCCTCCATGTAGCTTGCCACCACAGCTCTCATCTATTGCTTGCTTCACAATTTTACTGACATTCTTATTCAGCAAATGTTTATTTCTCAAAATCAAGGTGTTAAGTGCTATTTTAGGGCATCATGTCTGCTACCTTTCGATTACTGTAACAAAGTACCCAAGACAGAACTTTAAAATGAATTAAATGTTTGCATTCCAGATGTTAGAAGTCCTACTTGTTGATTGGATGGTTTATTGCTTTGTCTTGTGATGAAGCAGAGCATCATGGCAGGAGCACATGAGGGAGTAGAACTACTTACCTCACCACCAGAAAGGAAAAAGGACCTGGAGATACATTTTCTATGCCTTAAGACCCTTCTACTTGGCTTATCTATTAATGCTTCTACTACCTATCAACTGCAACACAATGGAGACTAAGATTTTAATGATTGGGCCTTTGGGGAGCATTTAATATCTGCACTGCAATAGACTTAGTGCTGTAGAAGCAAAAAGAGACCCAACCCATTTTTTTGCCTACCCAAAATTTGTAGTCTACTTTCTTTCATCCTCATTTGGCACCAACCTCTTTCCTAACACATATTTCCCATTATCACAAGCATTGTTATATGTGTTTCTTTTGCTTACTAGACCATTAGTTTCTGGATGTTTTTAAATGATCATCATTGCTAAGGTGAGGTCTAGTGATGGAGTACTTGATTAGCAGACACAAGACTCAGTGTTTATCTTTCCAGAACTGAAAGAAGGAATTCTCTGCACTCTGAGTCCTTTCACACCATCTGCAATATGATAGGCTTTCAATAAATCTGTCAAAGAAGAATAAAGTGAAATACAAAGGAAGCTGAAGCATGGGAGTATGCAACTATTCAATATTTCTATCAAAATAGCTTGCCAGCACACCGTCGCTCTGAACATGAAATTGAATATGCAAGTAGCAGTCACCATGAAAACAAGTATCAACACATTTCATTTGAGAAAAAAAGATGTGCTCGTTTTAGTTCTAAGCAGTGCTTAGAAAATTTCATCAACACATTGTAATATTAATCAAGAAGAAGTTGGTATATAACATTTGGAGTGCCAAAAAATACATTTGCACTATAATTTGTTTCTTAGAAAAGCCATACAAGGAAGAGTAGTCTGCTTCTGAATTTAGTCCAAATAATTCTCTGATTGATTGTCTTTTACAAGTTGAAATTTGAGTCACTTAATATGCTTTCTTCTACAGTTCAGAAACTGTGTATGTGTATATGTGTGTGTGTGCATGAACGTGTGTGTGTGTGTGTGTGTGTGTGTGTGCAAGTGTGTGATTTCTTCTTATCTTTCCTTTTCTTTTGCTTTAATAGGTACAAAATACAATATTTTATACAATTTTCTTCAATAGAAGTTAGCCTTTATTTGAGTATATTTCATACTCCTTTAGCTTCAACCCAAGTTTTAAGGAAGCACATCTTTCCAGTTCTGTAGTCAATGCTACTACTATTCAGCATTTTTAAAAAGCTAGACATGGTGGTAGATACCTGTATTCCCCTCCCCCCACCCTCACCCTTCACTTGGGAGGCTGGGCAGGAGGATCTGGCATTCTAAGCTACATATCAAGATCCTGTCTCCTAAATAAATAAATTCCACATGACCCAAGTCATACACACACCACAGCTCTGGGATCCATAAAGAAAACCTGAAGCACCAAGTTCACATTTGCTTTCATTGATGGTGGTAGTTGGCTCTACTTATTCCACTCCAAAATATCCACTTATAGGAAGCCACCAAGAGTCACCTCTGAGTTTTGTATTGTCTGTATTTTTAGCACATATATTGTTTTGTCATTCATGCTTTTAAGCTTGCTATGTTTTTTCAGTAACCCCATATTGAAGTTAGTTGATCAGTCTACATTGTCTTTTCAACATTGGTGGTAAAACTGAGCCAAGGCATACCCTAACAGTACTGTGGGGCAGGGAGTGCTGACATTCTCTGAGCATCATTCTTTGTTCTTGAAGTACAATTGAGTCATCCTCTTCTTGTCTTTAAATGGAATGCTGCAGAGATTTCCAGATACAGTACCCAAAAAAAGGGGGCTTGCTCAAGCCATTGGAAAGAAGGGGAATGTGAAGGCTTGAAGTTTATAGGCTCAGTGTTGAACTCCCTTGAACCACTGTAGCCCCCTGATTCTCAGAAGCACCTAAGAAACTAGATGGAGTCAGGATGTGTTCAGCCCATGAATCATTACCAACCAGTATTTGGCATAACTGAGCAGAGCCCCCAAGAAGTGATCTCTGTGGACTTGTAGTTAAGCAGAGCTATGAGTACTGGTATAACATAAGATGAAGATGAAGATGTTCTAAAGTCTGCTACACACCAATGTTCTGGAATAGTCCCTACACACACATAAGGAATGAAGAGTGGAAGGGCAAGGCAAGCCACCTTAGCTTCCAGGTACATCACCTTCTCAGTTTCTGAGATGATGAGTTCCCTTTACTGACTTAATATGAAGTAGAGTGCAGGAAGTTCTTCATTAGAGCAAATTCATCTTCCAAATCATCTTTTCCCTAGGCTAAAAATAAAGTGTATTTTACCTCCTATGTGCACAATTGACTAAGAAGTGACAGCAACCTTGTGACATGGTGTATAACAACATGGAAGTGAATTAATTCAAAGAGGACAATACATGTTCCATTAAGTGGGCAAACTTCAGAGTAGATAAACACCTAGCTTGTTGTTTTTATCCAACAGGTAAATTGCTTAGCAGTTAAGTACATATCATACTTCATAATTCTAGGTGACATACCACCTTTATACTTAGCCGGGAGTCTGTTAAGAGCTATTGAATCCACAGTTACCTTAGTCAATCTTATTTTCAATTGCCAGTATACAATTTGTATACCTGTTAAAATACTTACGCAAGTTAATAATCAAAAATTTAATTAGAGGCTGAATCATGAGGCTGTCATTTGTGCCGTACTGACGACTGCACGTGAAGTAGACTCTTGTGGGCACAGCTGAAGCAATTCCTTCTGCTTCCCTTTATCCCTCTGGGATGGGACCACATCCCTGCCTCCAGCTCTCTTCACAGCTAGCACACTTAGAGAAAAGTCTCAGCTTGAAACTCCACCTTTAAGTCAATGCTTTCGCTCCTATGGTTTTTATTTTTATTTTTTGAGAATGGCTACTTTAAGCTAATCAATCTTCTGATATTTATTTTTAGTTTATATTTGTGAGTGTTTTGTCAGCATTTATCTATTTAAGTCTTGTGGATACATGCTTCCTATGGAGACCAGAAAAGGACATCAAATCCTGTAGAAGTGGAATTATAGAGGCCTGTAAACTACCATGCATGTGCTAGGAACAAACCTCCAGTCCTCTACAAAAGCATCTATGCTCTTATGATATACCACCTCTCTAGCTTCCAATCTTTTTTTTAACCCCCTTAGAGACTGAATCAACCTGTCAAAAGACTGTAGCCTGTTTAGAAATGTGACTGCTACACAAAGTACCCACTTTCATTTACTTCATGCTATATACTACCAAACTAACATTCATTTCAAAAAAGATAATTGAGGACTATGTGATGAAATGAAGCCTCCCAAAACAGAGAAGGATTTCATCAGTGCTGGTCATTGTGTTTTAAGGAAGAGACTTAATGCCATGCACAGATTGATGATTCTAGTATATATTGGCTCATGGTGGCAGACCTTTCAGGTGCTGAGGCAACTAAGCTTCCCCTGACAATGATTTCAGGGGAACACTAATTTCTCTACATTTTAAGTCTCTTTACATAGTATTTTTTCTGTGTATGGGATGTGTGGGCAGGGCCATCTGTTCACATATAAACACCAAGGGGAAAGTGTGGCATTTTGTTTGCACACCAGAGAGGTACACTCATGTTGCCACAGTTTCCTATTGTAATAAAGGCGCCTGATCATAAATATTCCATGCATTCTCCATTCCCTTCAGGCTCTGAGTCATGTCTGCTCAGAAAGACAGTGTTCTCACAGGCTGCCACTCACAGCCATCGTGAGAGACAGACACTTCAGTCTCCACTAGGCAAGTGTTTATGGAATTCACAAACAGGAGCTGGCTTTACAGAAACACACATCTCAGCCGAGCCTCCTGCACAGATGTCAGATTTCTGTAGAAGCCTCCCAGAGGCTCCCAGAGCCCACAATGGACTATTTTTAGTTCTGATAATTAATATTGGAGGAGAAAGGGAGGAGGATGAAAATGTAGCTCCAGCAAAAAGGCAATTACCATCTATCCCATATATTGTCACCTATGAGATGTGTTGGTTTCAAAGAAATAATAAAGAGAAATGCACACGAACCCAATGCTTTCTGTATCACACCTCCCATGAAGTGGATGTTTAATTCTTCCCTTTCTGAATTCTGGAAATAGCTTGGTCTCATAAGTTAACGCAGGCAGCTAGGGCTGCACCAGCCTGCATTTTACTATGACAAAGAATGTGTTTGCTTCCCAATGTTGAAAAATAAGAGCTTGCTTCTCTCACGCATTCCCAGTGAATCCAAATCAACAATTGTCCAAAGAAAACCTTGGTCTTCCTATCTCTCCAAACTGGTCCCAGAGTATCATTTTAAACCATTCTTCCAATTCCTTACCAATTCACTCAAATGTGTAGTTCTTTCACAGATCTCTTCATTGCCAGTCAAATCCCTTAAAAAGGATACTTTTGTACCTATTAATGAAAACCCAGCCCATGCTGATTCATGAAACAACATGATGCCTCTCTATTGCCTAAACTCTGGGAAGGGTAGTAGGAACCACCGTGGTGCCACCAAATGTCTGTGCAGCAAGCGCCTTGCTAGGGCTCCCTAAATCTACATTAGTGCTGAAGTTTAGGAGATTGGAGAGCTGCTACAAGAAGTGACTAGACACAGTGAAGTGGCTTATCAAGTAAAGGTACTTGATGTCTACACTGATGACTTGACTTTGATTCCCAGAACCTAAAAGGTAGGGAAAAAACAACCAAATCCATTTCTGTAAGTGTTCCTTTGAGTGAAACACATTTTGACACCTGTGTATGAATGAACACACACAAAGATATACACACTCACACACACTAAATAAATACATAAAAATAAATACATGTAATGGGGAAAAACACTGACCATTTAAATTTCTGAATGCAGCACTTCTTAAATGTATTTTGTGGTCTCCTCAGTTCTATGAAACCTGAATAAATTTTGTCCTTTTCCATCAACTTCTTCTCTTATTTCTAGTCTATCTGGCTCTCACTCTGGCTGCCCCTAAACCACCTGTGTCACCAGGAATTGGTGACTTTCCTGAGATTGTATGTACAACCTGTAACCTATATATCACCAGATTTTTATTCTTGTGTGTATGCATATATATATATGTGTGTGTGTGTGTGTGTGTGTGTGTATGTATAGTTGTATATGTGTGCATGTATATATACTTATATAGTGTCTATATACGTAGATTTATATATATATAAATATTGTAGTGGCTAGTTTTGTGTGTCAAGTTGACACAGGCTGGAGTTATCACAGAGAAGAGAGCTTCAGTTGGGGAAGTGCCTCCATGAGATCCAGCTGTGGGGCATTTTCTCAATTAGTGATCAAGGGTGGTGCCATCTCTGGGCTGGAAGTCTTGGGTTCTATAAGAGAGCAGGCTGAGCAAGCCAGGAGAAGCAAGCCAGTAAAGAACATCTCCCCATGGCCTCTGCATCAGCTCCTGCTTCCTGACCTGCTCGAGTTCCAGTCCTGACTTCCTTGGTGATAAACAGCCATGTGGAAGTGTAAGCTGAATAAACCCTTTCCTCCCCAACTTGCTTCATGATCATGATGTTTGTGCAGGAATAGAAACCCTGACTAAGACAAATATATACATATAAATATATACATCATATATAAATAAATACATGTAAATATATTATATATAAATATGTACATGTAAATATATACATTATATAAATATATACATTACATATTGTGTATATGTATATGATGTAAATGTATATATATGATATATGCATATGTATACACACATACACACATAAATATATATGTATGTATATATATATATATATATATATTATATAGCATATATATACCCAAATGACCTCAATAACATTGAGGCTAATCCTCCCTGAAGTACTCAGTTCTTAGACCCCGGAGCTATAATCACTGTCTCTGAGGATGGAGTATCTACATACATTGTCTACATTCTTGTTCTTTTCCTGGACCTCTAAGTCCATCACCAGCTCAAACCACTGAGTTTCAAAAGGAGTGTTTGAATCTATATTCTCTTCTGTATCTCTGCCATCACTACTCTGTCAAATTCTTATCACTCCTTGCCTGGACAGCTTGAAGTTGCTTTTCCAACTGTTATTTGCTATTGCTGTTTTCACATTCTCTAGTTCATTCTCCCTTGCTAGAGAGTTATTTCTTAAACATAATCTATATTATATAATTACCCAGCATAGAGCCTTCAGGAGTTTCCTAGCACCAAAATTTAGCATGTTGCATAAATGGCTGCTCTTTACTCTATAATCTCCCATATGTCTGGTCTACTATAAGAGTACAGTAGATAACTAAGATATTTGAAGGTGATGTCTTGTATCTGCCTTTATTATGGCTTAATTTGATCATGCCTTCATAATGAACTCTGTCATACCTTATATTACAGATTGGACAATGATCTCTTTATCCTATGGGATTCAGTTGCAGATGCTTCTAATAGGAAACTCCTTCTGACACCAGGCTACTCCAGGCTATCTCTACTAGAGCACTAGCAAGGTACCATTATCTACTAAAAAACAATGCCCCAGTAAGGTGAAGACCTTATCTCTCTGGTTTCTGAACCCTCAGTACCAAGAATCTTGGTTCATTAGGAAAGATTTCCAACAGAATTGACATTATGAAGTCAAGCAAGATGTGAGAGTTATGGAATGCTCTGGGCTGTGTGCCTATGTCCTCCATAGTTAAGAAAAGTCACCCCCAGTAGTAGGACAAATTAAGGAGTTTTTGTTTGAGAATCAACAAAAAATTGTCTTTGTGTTTATTTCCCTAACAACATGTAGGAAAGAAGCTGTGCTTTTGTGTTGACCTTTTCTCCCATTTTCCTTCCATATGCATCCATACTTAGCTAGACAGAACCTTGAGTCCCCTGAAAATGCCACTTGTGGTTCTCTATCCTTCCTGTATCCTTACTCATAACTATAACTGCAAACAGCACTTTCTGCCTTTCCTTTTGTTTATTTATTTCTTGTTTTTGTTTTTTGAGACATGGTTTCTCTGTGTAGCCCTGGCTGTCCTGGAACTCACTCTGTAGACCAGGCTGGCTTCAAACTCAGAAATCCACCTGTCTCTGCCTACCAAGTGCTAGGATTAAAGGTGTGCGCCACCACCACCCAGAACATCACTTTCTGTTAGAAAAAATAATTAACTGTCAGTGCAAACTCATATAAGATTCTTTCTCATCTTGGTTGGAATTTTATACTTTGAATTGTAAATTTGTAAATACTGAATTTGTTTATTAATATTTTTCCATAACATTCAGTCCCACCCTGTATCGTCCTTGATTGGTGGTTGGGTCCCTTCATTGTGTATAGTAGAGGATCGCAAATTCGATCATCAATAGGAGGAAAGGACCTCGGCCTTGTGAAAGTTTTGTGCCCCAGTGTAGGGGAATGCCAGGGCCAATAAGTGGGAGAGGGTGGGGTGGCAGGCATGGGGAGGGGGAGGCAAAAGGGGTTTGTTCTTGTTGTTTTTGTTTGTTTGTTTGTTTTTTGGAGGGGAACCTGGGAAAGGAAAAATTTACATGTAAATAAAGAAAATATCTAATACAAATAAATAAATTAATTAAAAAAAATGTTCCTCTGGTGTCCCTTTCCTTTCTTCCTGAATCCCTTCTTCTTCCTACCTAGTCCCCAAGTGCTTCTACTATTAGGGGAAATGACACCCCTTCTTATTGACAGTCATTAGATCCTCACAGCAAAGAGGGCCTCAGGGCACCACTCTGTTGAAAGCTTTTGGGCAAAATCTTGGGCATTCCTACAGAAGTACTGTCCTGGCTGGATGGCATTGTTTTATAATACCCTGCTAGCCCAATCCTTCAGCTTTTAAATTGTCTGTTCTGCTTAGTAGGTGACTAGGCCATATAGATCCCCTGCTTAAGGCAGGAAGCTCATCAGCCCACCTCCTTTCCTTTTGTTCCCCTTCGCAATCGCAGCCTCAAGCTGTTGGGCCAAATTTATACAGGCGTCTGTAGCTTGCTGTATGTTCTTTCCCTCTAGAACAGTGGTTCTCAATCTGTGGGTTGCGACCCCTATCTGCTTGCCTGTTATATATCCTGTTAATATTCATAATAGTAGAAAAAAAATTATAGCTCTGAAGTATCACCAAAATAATTTTTTGGTTACAAGACACCACAACTTGAGGAACTGTATTACAGCATTAGGAGGGTTGAGAACCACTGCAGAATATTCCATAATTGCAATGGTCTCTTAGGTGAGACATCTAAGCGGTGTTTACTATTTTTCCAGCTCCTCATTGCTTCCTTGGTTTGGTGGTCCTGATGTTGTACATCACTCAGTCTTGGATGTGCAGAATCAACTCTGTCATTGCCTTCATCTTTTTTGCCTCCCACATTTAATCAGAAACAGCAACCTCTTTAATTAATATGGATGTGGGGAAATTAACCACATTTTCAGACATGACAAGGAGCTTTGTTTAATTGATGTGGAAGGTATGTTCGAGCATTGACAGACCATAAGCACAGAGCCAGAGGCCACTCAGCTCCAAATCTGACCTAAAGGACTTGGGATGTTTTCAACAGAACATTTTGATGGTACTGAGTGTTCAAATTAAAAAACAAAAAAAAATTGTCCCCTCACTACCACACACACACAAAAAAAAAAAAAAAAAATCAGGTGTTGACATGTAAGTGCTGAAAGAAAAGGTTTCAAGTTAAAACACAAAGGATGCTGCTTCAATCACATGTCACCTGTGAGTCCTTGGTAAGGATGGTAGTTGAGGCCCACATCGACGGGGTGTCTTTAGTAAGATGCTGAGCCTGTCTGAGCTTGAACATCCTCTAGAAAACAGCTGCAGTCTTAGCATCAGGAGCTCATTTCCCATAGAGGAGTGAATGCTCACAAATGTACCCATCATCACTATTGAAGATAGAGAATATTGGAATTGCTTCCCGAGGGCTGGATACATAGATTTTGATTCTGTAAGTAATTGCACTTGAAAGAACTGGGTGAAATTTTGGCAGTGAGCAATTGGTTATGGATTTAAGAGCAATCGCTACTAGTCAGGAGACTCCCTTATGTCTCAGATACAGTTTAGCCTAGTTATACGGACCACTGAGATTTTTCTCTGAGCACTGGGATAAGTGTTCCAAAGGACGTGCCCCTCATTACCAGACTCCCACCTTGAAATCCTTGACAATATTAGTTGACCCACAACCTCACTGGAAGGTGACCCCTCATGCAAGACACCAGAAGCTGTCCCCATGCAGGAAAGTCCCTCTTTCCTGACTGATGGAATGGATAAACAGAGAGGTCAAAGTCCAGGGTTTGCCTGCCACAAGCTTTCATTTCTCCTCAGGCAAACAGCTTTTTGAGCAGCAGCATGCTACTCCAATGTTGCGAGCACTCAGGAGTTACCCTTGGCACCCATAAGCAGATATTACCTAGTTCTTGGGTCCCTTTACTTCTTATGAAGTGTTCTCAAGTACACTTTAAAGTTGTTCAGATTGACAGAAGGAATTTCCTCTTACATCTTCAAGAAATAGGATAATAAGAATCCTTCAGTCCTATTTACATTAAAAGTTAATGTCTTTATTTATTCATCTACTTTTATAGATCTCTTGTGCCTTCCTAAATCCATCTTCAGCTCTTTGGGTTTCTCTTTGGACACAGTTGCCCTTGTATAAGCCGGATATATATAGAGAAATGGGCAATTAGCAGGCTCATAAACTGCCTGTTGGGGAGACACTCTTCCTGCTTGAGGATGGCAGCTGGCCCAGACTACCCAGACAGACTCTGGCTCCCTTGACCTCTTGCCTGCTCTTCTCAGACCTCCACTGCCTGCTTCCTTGCATTTGTCTGAGCATCTCCTCTCATTGGAAAATGTCTTGCTGATCTGGCTTTGTAATCAGATGAAAAATGCAGAATGTCAGAAGTCTTCCAGGAAACAATGACCCAGAAGTGGTACTTCCTACTATCAGACTTTCCTACCTTGCAAAGACAATGAACACACCACTGGCGTCTCCCAAGCCTTTCTCCTTACTGTTCTTCTGGGATGATGGTATTAGGGCTCTAGCTAACTCTGACATGTTCCTGGTGGTAGAGGCTAGAGAAAAAGGAGCCAGAAATGTATACTAAGCATTGGACTGGGTGTTGCCTCTGTGGCTCAGTGGACAAAGTCACTTGCCACCAAGCCTGACTGACCCCAGAACCCAGATATTAGAAAAAAAGAGAATCTACTCATGTAAATTCTAATCTAACCTGCTCTCCTGACCTCCACATGTATACCCTGGTATGCAAGTGTTCATTTATACATACACAGTGCAGAACAAATGTAAAGAACTAGATTGATAGAAATTCTATGTATGAGAGAAGAGAGAAATTCTCTTGGCTTTTGACTAGAAATGATAAATAAGCACCTGCCCCATTGTAATGTTATTTATGTTAAAGCTTATAGACCCAGATTTAGAGATACAGAACACTGAAATTGCTTCCCAAGGGCTGGATAGATTTTGATTCTGTAAGTAATTGCACAGTTACTTGGGAGAGCTGGTTGAATTTTTGGCCCGAGATACAATTTTTTTTTAAAGGCAAGTCTGAATTGTAACCATACAGCAGTCAAGTAAGTAAAGGAGGTTACCAACAGTACATAATCCAGCTGCAGTCACAGTAGATATTGGTAAATACTAAGGTCCTTACTAGTCATTGTTACTAGTGTTCAGTGAAGTCTAGAAGTCTGTTATCTTTACTACTATCATGCTGAAGCTTATACTATGACAATTAGTTATCACAACCTCATGGCTTTGGTCAGAGGGGAAGGTGTTCTCTGATGTAGAGATGTACCTGCTATATGAAGGCACCATGCTGGACTTGAGGTATGGTCCCAGGTCTCATTAATTTCTAGGCTACAGGTTGTTTAGTCTAAAGGATGGTAGCCAGAATACTTCCTGAAGGGCTCTCAGTTGTTGTACAAGTTATGCAATAAATATGCTTTGGCCATATTTAATCAGCCCAGATTCATAGTCCCTGCATGTTGGAATTATCTCTGATGTTCGTGGTAAGGAACTGGCAATGAGTGTCTAGAGAGTTCTAGAATCAGAGGAATAATAGAAACTCAGCCTCAAAACCCTTGCTTTTCCATTCTGACATATGTTACTAGTACTTATAGGTATGGAAGGTGGTGCCATGCTTGGTTAAGTTCCCTGGCTTTATGAATTCATTAACTATAAGACTGAGGCAAATGTTCACATCTTACCAAGTAGTGCTTTCCTTTTATTTAAATCAACCCAATTGATGCCACTATCAGAAGTGTTAAATAAAGATTTATTAGAACAGCTAGATTGTAACAATATGTATAAAACACGGGCCAGAGGGAGTGGCAGAAAGCACTGACTAGAATGACTTCTAGCTGCTTGGTTTCTCTAAGCCATTATGGATACATTTGTACACATAGGCAGTAGCTTCCGCTGCATGCTCAGTGGCACCATCCTTGTCTCATCATTCTGACCAGGCCAGGAATGAAAGTCATCTTTTTTCATTTCACTGAATGTTGGATCTCTTCAGACTCTGCCACTGCAAGTTGTTTTCTTCATTTTAATTAAGTAAGGCTTTATAATACTTGCTTCAGTAAAGCCCATGTAATAGAGATGAAGTGAGTTGGTTGAACCCTGACTCCAGGGTATTAGCCCTGAGTTTGCTGATGATGCTGTGCAATCCAGCTGCCTTGTAATAGAAGAGAACAATAGAAATGATCATAGTATTCTTTACAACCACAATTTGCAGAAGTAATCAATGATAATGCACAAACAGAGCCCCTGGGGGAGGAAAGTAGCTTTGTCTATGGGTATGTTTCTACAAGCTAGCATTCCCAAAACTTTGGTGATCAACCAAAGTAGGTGGTCTAAGACAGTGGTTCTTAACCTGTGGGTTCCAACCTCTTAGGGAGGGGCACTGAGTAACCCTTTCACAGGGGTCATCTGAAACCATCAGAAAATAGAGAGATTTTACAATATGGTTCATAAAAGTAGCAAAAGTACAACTATGATGTAGCATCAAAAATAATTTTATGACTGGGACGTCACCATAACATGATGAACTTTATTAAAAAATCGTAGCACTAGGAGGGTTGAGAATGATTGTTCTAAAGGAATGTACAAGGTCACTCTTTGTGTCAATCATCTTTGATTCTTTCTGATTCATTAAGTATCTCTATCGTGTAAGGAATTCTAACATATATGGAGGGTCTTCATTCTTATTACTGCCATAGCTGTGATCCCAACTTTTAGTTCTCAATTCAAATCAAACTTCTCAATAACCCAATGGGCTTCAATCTTCTCCAACGTTCTCCTATGTTACTAAAATTCAAGTCTTCATAGTAGACTAGAGTCATACTTCTAATAAAACAACAACTGACTTGGTGGCTCCCTGCAGCATGCAGAATAAACAGCAAATCATTACCTTGCATGACAGAGAAGATCCTCCCTTGATCTCATTGGGAATTGAGAATTAAGGCTGAATACATTAGTCAATATTTCCATGTCTATTTAAAAAGAAAAACCTGTAAACCAGAAAGTGTGAGTATTTGAATTCATTGTCCAGCTTCTGGGGCCTGATTATTCCTGCATGTCCTAAATGACTGCTTACAAGCTATTCATATGCAGACTTCATTTTACCCTCGCAGCCTTATCTAATACCCATCAGGATGTCAAGATTCATGCTCCCAGGCCTATGCAGCATTGCACACTGTGTATAGTGATTACTACCACTCTACACAGCATACTCTTCCACTGTGGTTCAATTTTGTCTCCTTTAAAATGACTGGAGGAAGTCCATTACCCAGGAAGCCTTCCTTCATTGGGTACGGTTTATGGGTACAATCTGCCACCCATCACTGCTGCTAGGTACCCCATAGTTGACTTTACTAGGTGTCCCCAGACACCATGTCATTAGAATCAGCCAATCAACAACTGTATCTCTGGACCCTGCACAGCAGAGGGAACACGGCAGCAAGTGCCTGAGAATAAACCAAGTGTGAAATATCAACATCAAAGCTATTTTCTTCTCATATTCCATTCATATTCTGTATAGTTGCCAGCACACAAATATACTTCTTTGTCTTCATGAAGGATTGATTTTGGATTTCTCAAAATAGACTTTAGCAAGGAAAAAAGGATAAATTGTCTTGTTAGGGTTAAGGAAGCAGGCGTGTGCATGAGAATAAATTTCTTTGTATGTCAATTTTTAAGACATATTTTTATTAGTTCGTTTGAAAATTTCATACAGTGTGTTTTGATCATATTCACCTTCCCTTCCTCAGCTCCTCACAGACACACCCCGTTCTTCATTCACCCAACTTGGTTTCCTTTTCTTTAAACCAATCAAATCCTTTTGTACATCCTGTATCATTTAAGATGTGTGTAGCTTTCCACTGAAGTTCATTGTGTGAACTTCCTAGTACCTACTCCTAAAGAAAAATTATCTAGCCTCTTCCATGAACTATCTATTTCCAGTAGTTTCTTAGGGTTAGAATTTTGTGCCCACCTCCCTTCTTTATCCTAGGATTTTGTCCATAATGAGTTTGAACAGGTCTTGTGAACACTGGCAAACCACTGAGTATATATATACAGCTGCCCTTGCTTGTCTAGAAGACACAGTTTCCTTGTAGTCATATATTACCTTTATCTTTCATTATTTTTTTTAACCATCTCTTCCTCAACAATGCCAGAAACTTGTGAGAAGGTAATGTAATGACCCATTAGAGGTGAGCATTTTCATAGCCTCTTATTCTCTATACCAATTGTGGGTCTCTGCAGTAATTAATTACTGCAAATAGAAGATTCTCTGATGAGGGTTGAGAGGTGCATTAATCTATGAGTATCATAATAAATCATCAGGAGTCAGTATAATACTATGTCTATTGAGCAGAATAATAGTAGTAGGTTCTCACAAAGGGTCCATGACATGTTTAGCCATGGTTCTTGGCTCAATGATGGTATCAGGTATGAATTTCATCCTGTGAAGTGGTACTTAAGTACAGTCAGAGAGTGGTTACTGTTCATGCCACTATTGCACTATGGGCTTATACAGCCAGGCCATTTATTATTATAGCTCACTGAATTCATAACTGGGTAAGACCAATGGCTTTTATCCTCTAGCTTCACATCACTTTCAAAGATAACAAAAGCTAGATAATAGTGATATAGCTTCCACATTAGTACCTGTTTGATTTCTCCATATTCTATAACTCAAGTATGCTGTGTCTTTGGAAATAGCTTCTTATTGTTGATTTTTGACAGATAACCATTAATCCTGGTAACAGCTTGTAATATTTGAAGGTCTATAGGACTTCACTGGCCAACAACTCCAAAAGACATAACTTCTTCTTGTACCTGTATCTTGGTATTTTATTCATTAGTCTATGGTATCTCACAGAGGCATCATTACTCTGTTATATAGTAATTTCACTATCTGTATGTCTGTCTGTCTATCCATTTATATATTTATCTATCTATCTATCTATCTATCTATCTATCTATCTATCTATCTATCTAT
>JADRCD010233452.1:0-16201 GCA_019843815.1 Montemys delectorum | reverse complement strand
GTTGCCCACTCTCTCCCTACCTATTCAATATTGTACTTGAAGTCTTAGCCAGAGCAATTAGGCAACAAAAGGAAATTAAAGGGATATGAATTGGAAAGGAAGAAGTCAAATTATTACTATTTGCTGATGATACTTAAGTGACCCCAAAAATTCTACCAGAGAGCTCCTAAACCTGATAAACAACTTCAGCAAAGTAGCTGGATATAAAATTAACTCAAGCAAATCAGAGGCCTTCCTATACACAAAGGATAAACAGGCAGAGAAAGAAATTAAGGAAACAACAGCCTTCACAATAGTTACAAATAATATAAAATACCTTGGTGTAACTCTAACTAAGCAAGTAAACCACCCTAGATGAATGGTTTGAGGATTGAGACTGCCATGGAATCTCATGGACCCTACTCTACAATAGAGTGTACAAGGAGAATTCTGAGTGCTAGTGAGAAGACTTCATGAAGACAAGACTCTTGTGAACTCATTCTCATCAAAACTCAGGATTGTTACTGGAATGTATTTTTATATTCTTCTTAGTTGTGACAGATAGAAATCACTTTACTCCAGATTAGTTAGTATTGTTTGCTGCTGTTACTCAGTTGTTTAAACAAACCTTTTTGTCCTATATATAAAAAAAAAGCATTGTTTTACCTCACACAGCTAGGCCTTGTGATTATATACTGCTTAAATTTATGAAAATGTTACCTATACTATTTTTATTAACCCTTTATCATAGAATAAATTATCTGATGCTCTGAAAAAAAAAAGAAAGTTGAAGTCTAGCATTCAAGGCAATATGGATGCTGAGAAAGCCTTAATTGATAAACATAAAATTGTACCTTTTTATCCTGGCAAGTTCTTGAAATGGATAGGAGTCATGAGGATTGTTAACACTAAGATAGAAGGAGCTAATCTTGGAAGTAGAAGGGTTTTCTAGTAAATCATGCATGAATAGTAGAGTGTTTGTGGAAAGGAGATGAAAAGCCTCAGGAGACAAAGTTTGAGTATATGTTTGTGCTTACTGAAGATAGAAGGTATATGATCTCCTGGACCTAGAAGAGAGGTTGTGAGTTACCCTATGTGACTGGAAGCTGGGACCAAGTCCTCTACAAAAGCAGTATGAACTATTTTCCACTGATCTATATCTGGCTTTTAAAGATCAGTCTTTCATTATTTGAGAATGCACGCACATACACACACACACACACACACACACACACACATTATATAGATATCATAGAAAGATGATTAGAAAATTATTTTGTTGGGAACAAGCAAAAGAAGCAGTCTAATTACTACCATTTCATTTTCAGACAGCATTTAATCAAATGGAGACATTAAATTCAAGGTCTCAGGCCCTAGGAGCTGGGGATTTCCCAATAGCTAAATAGCCTCTATTTTAAGGAAACAGTTGTCTGAGTCCAGACATCTCAAGGACAACCTGTGTGTTTTGCTAGTGTGTTCAAACTAAGTTCATGTTTGTAGGCCCAGGAACCAACTCTTATCCTGACTCATGAAAACTTACTTGCTCAACCTCTTATGTCAATATATGATGGACAGTGCTATAATCCACCATGCCCCCCTCACTTTCTGATTTCATTCTTTAAGTATGATGTACAATGTCACTTCAGGGGTCAAAGTTCAGCTCCAGAGTCTATACTGAGGCCCTGATAAATCAGTAGCAGCTTGATTATAATAAATTTTTGTCATCTGCATTGACCTGGTGTTTGAATTATGTTGGATAGTATCAGACCCCACAACAATATAGGTTCCAATCCCCAGTCTAGAATTCTGGAACATGAAAAGCTCTCACACCCTTCGGGTCTACGCCGGAGCCCAGAGCAGACCTCGAGTGCTAACTCTGCACCCAGTCCACTCCCAAGTACTCTAACAAGCTCAGGATCATTTGTGAGGAAGCCAAACATCTACCACAATACCAGGAATAACTGGGACCTCACAGGATCTGTGGACTCAGGAACACCCTTACCGAGCAGTGGCATGGGTTCCTTCAGGTCTGAGCCAATTCACTGAGCAGACCTTGGGCCCTAGCACAGTACCCAGTCCCAAAACACCCGGAAGAAATGCAACCACCAGGTGCTCGAACAGGCCCAGGATCACAGGATCTCAAGAGCTTGGTAACACTAGGATTTAAGGACCCCAGAGGCAGCTTGACTCCCAGGAGCTCTGACACACCCAAGATATCAGGATCACAGGATCCCAAAATCACAGGATCACAGAGACAGCTAGACTCAGAGGAGTTCTCACACAATGAGGATCACAGGAGGGACAGGCTCCAGTCAGAGACAGTGAAAGCAAGTACCACTAGAGATAATTAGATGGTGAGAGGCAACCACAAGAAAATAAGCAACAACAATCAAGGTTACTTGGCATGGTCAGAAACCAGTTCTTCTACTATAGCAAGTCCTGGATATCCCACCTCACTAGAAAAGCAATATTCAGATTTAAAATCACTTCTCATGATGATGATAGAAGACTTTAAGAAGGACATAAGTAAATCCCTTTAAAAATACAGGAGAACACTGGTAAACAGATATAAGCCTTTAAAGAGGAAAATACCAAAATTCCTTAAAGAATTACAGGATAACACAAACAAACAGGTGAAGGAATTGAACAAAACCATTCAGGATCTAAAAAAAAAAAAAGGAAATAAAAACAATAAAGCAATCAGAAAGGAAGGCAACCCTGGAGATAGAAAATCTAGGAAAGAGTTCAGGAGTCATAGATACAAGCATCACCAACAGAATAAAAAAGATAGAAGAGAGAATCTCAGGGGCAGAAAACATTGACACAACAGTTGAAGAAAATGCAAAAGGATCCTAACCAAAAACATGAGGAAATCCAGGATGCACTGAAAATATGAAACCCAAGGATAGTATGCATAAAGGAGAGCTAATAATCCCAACTTAAAGGACCAGTAAATATCTTCAACAAAATTATAGAAGAAAACTTCCCTAACGTAAAGAAAGAGATGCCTATGAACATACAAGAAGCCTATAGAACTCTAATTAGTTTGGACTAGAATAGAAATTCCTCCTGTCCCATAATAGTTAAAACACCAAATATACAAAACAAAGATAGAATATTAAAAGCAGTAAGGGGAAAATGTGAAGTAGCATAAAAAGGCTATCAGAATTATGCCAGACTTCTTGCCAGAGAATATAAAAGCCAGATGATCCTAGGCAGATGTCATACAGACCCTAAGAGAACACAAAATGCCAGACCAGACTACTATACCCAACAAAGCTCTTAATTACAATAGATGGAAAAACAAAGATATTCCAGGACAAAAGCAAATTTACACAATATCTTTCCACAAATCCAAGGCTACAAAAGATAATAAACAGAAAACTCCAACACAAGGATGAAGACTATACCCTAGAAAAAGCAAAAAAGTAATATTCTCTCAACAAACCCTAAAGAAGATAGACACACAAATATAATGCAACATCTAACAACAAAAATAACAGGAAGCAACATACACTTTTTCTTAGTATCTCTTAACATCAATGGACTCAATTCCCCAATAAAAAGACATAGATTAAAAATAATGGATACATAAGCAGTACCTAGCACTTTGCTGCATACAAGAAACACACCTGAGTGACAAAAACCAATACTATCTCAGAGTAATCAATTTCCAAGCAAATGGTTCCAATAAACAAGCTGCAGTAGCCATTATAATATCAAACAAAATCAACTTTCAACCAAAAGTTATCAAAAAAGTAAAAGAAGGGCACTTTATACTCATCAAAGGAAAAATCTACCAAGATGAACTCTCAATTCTGAACATCTATGCTCCAAATTCAAAAGGCACCCACATTTATAAAAGAAACTTTACTAAAGCTCATAGCACACATTGCACCTCACACAATAATAGTGGGAGATTTTAATACCCCACTCTCTGCAATGGACAGATCATGGAAACAGAAACTAAACAGAGACACAGTGAAACTAACAGAAGTTATAGGCCAAATATACTTAACATATATCTACAGAACACTTAATCTACAGAACACTTAATCTTAAAACAAAAGAATATACCTTCTCAGCACCTCATTGTACCTTCTCCAAAACTAACTATATAATTGATTACAAAACAGGACTCAACTGATACAAGAAGATTGAAATAATCATGCATCCTATCAGATCACAACAGACTAAGACATGTCCTCTATAACAAGAAAAACAAAGGAAAGCCCATATATACATGGAAGCTGAACAATACCCTACTCAGTGATAACTTGGTCAAGGATGAAATAAAGAAATATGTTAAAGAATTTTAGAATATAATGAAATTTAATGAAATTGAAGGCACATCATACCAAAACTTATGGGACACAAAGAAAGCAGTGCTAAAAGGAAAACTCACAACTCTAAGGGACAAACTAGAGAGAACATACACAAGCAGCTTAACACTACACCTGAACACTCTAGAACAAAAGGGAACAAATATACCAAAGAGGAGTAGACCACAGAAAATAATCAAACTCAAGGCTGAAATCAACCAAGTAGAAACAAAAAGAACTATACAAAGAATCAACAAATCAGGGAGCTCGTTCATTGAGAAAATTAATAAGATAGATTAAACCCTTAGCCAGACTATCCAGAGGGTACAGAGACAGTATCCAAATTAATAAAATCAGAAATGAAAAGAGAGACATAACAATGGAAACCGAGGAAATCCAAAAAAATCATCAGATCCTACTAAAAAAGCCTATACACAACAAAACTGGGAAATCTGGATAAAGTGGACAATTTTCTAGACAGATACTAGGTGCCAAAGTTAAATCAGGATCAGATAAACAATCTAAATAGTCCCATAGATCCTAAAGAAATAGAAACAGTCCTTAAAAGTCTCCCAAGGAAAAAAAAAGCCCAGGACCAGATGGTTTTAGTGCACAATTCTACCAGACCTTTAAAAAAGATCCAGTACCAATACTCTTCAAAATATTCCACAAAATAGAAACAGAAGGAACACTAAGCAATTCATTCTATGAAGCCATAATTACGCCTATACCTAAACTACACTGAGACAGAATAGAGAACAAGAACTTCAGACCAATTTCCCTTATGGGTACTGGTGCAAAAATACTAAATAAAATTCTCATGAACTGAAGCCAAGAATACATCAAAATTATTATCCATTATGGTAAATTAGGCTTCATCCCAGGGATGCATGGATGGTTCAATATATGGAAATTCATCAATGTAATTCAGTATATAAACAAACTCAGAGGAAAAATAATCACATGATCATCTCATAAGATGCTAAGAAAGCATTTTGCAAAATTCAACACCCCTTCATGGTGAAAGTCTTGGCGAGATCAGGAATTCAAGGCCCACACCTAAACATAATGAAAG
This sequence comes from Montemys delectorum, assembly GCA_019843815.1. NCBI lineage: Eukaryota > Metazoa > Chordata > Mammalia > Rodentia > Muridae > Montemys > Montemys delectorum. The sequence goes on along the minus strand of JADRCD010233452.1, from coordinate 10,825 downwards.
CAATATACAGAAAACCAGTAGGCAAAATCAAAGTAAATGGAGAGAAACTTGAAGCAATCCCACTAAAATTATGGACTAGACAAGGCTGCCCACTCTCTTCCTACCTATTCAGTATAGTATTGGAAGTCCTATCCAGAGCAATTAGATAAGGAAAGGAGGTCAAAGGAATACCAATTGGAAAGGAACAAGTCACAATATCATGATTTGCAGATTATATGATAGTATACTTAGTTGACCACAAAACATCCACCAGAGAACCCCTAAACTTGATTAGCAACTTCACTAAAGTAGTTGGATATAAAATTATCTCAAACAAATCAGTCTCCTTCCTCTACTCAAAGGATAAACAGGCTGAGAAAGAAATTATGGAAGGGAGACCCTCCCCAATAGTCACAAATAATATAAAATATCTTGTTTTGACACTAACCAAGCAAGTGAAAAAGTTGTGTGACAGGAATTTCAAGTGTGTGAAGAAACAAATCGAAGATCTCATAAGATAGAAAGATCTTCCATGGTCTTTGGTTGGCAGGATTAATATAATAAAAATGACCATATTGCCAAAAGCAATGTACAGATTCAATGATATCCCCATCAAAATTCCACCTCATTTCTTCATAGAGTAAGAATGTGGTATTTGCAAGTTCATGTGGAATAACAAAAAATCCAGGAGAGAGAAAAAAAAACTATTCTCAACAATAAAATAACCTCTGGTGAAATCACCATCCCTGCCTTAAGCTGTACTACAGAGCAATTGTGATAAAAACTGCATGATATTGGTACAGTGACAAGCAGGAAGATCAATGGAACAGAATTGAAGACCCAGAAATGAACCCACATACCTATGGTCACTTGATTTTTAATAAGGGAACTAAAACCATCTAGTGGAAAAAATACAGCATTTTCAACGAATGGTGCTGGTTCAACTGGTGGTCAGCATGTAGAAGAATACAAATCAATCTATTCGTATCTCCTTGTACAAAGCTCAAGTACAAGTAGATCAAGGACCTCCACATAAAACCAGATACACTGAACCTAATAGAAGAAAAATTATGAAAGAGCCTCGAACTCATAGGCTCAGGGGGAAATTTTCTGAACAGAAAACTAATGGCTTTTGCTCTAAGATCAAAAATCAACAAATGGGACCTCATAAAATTGCAAAGCTTTGGTGAGGCAAAGGACACTGTCAACAGGATAAAATGGCAACCAACAGATTGGGAAAAGGTCTTTATCAATCTCACATCCAATATAGGGCTAATATCCAATATATACCAAGAACTCAAGAAGAACGAAATAACAAAGTATATACAAAGACTCCAAAGAACAAAATAATGCTATTAAAAATGAGGAACACAAGTACGCAGAGAATTCTGAACTGAGGAATACTGAATGGCTGAGAAGCACCTAAAGAAATGTTCAACATCCTCAGTAATCTGGGAAATGCAAATCAAAACAACCCTGAGATTCCACTTCACACGAACTAGAATGGCTAAATTAAAAAAAACTCAGGTGACAGTAGATGCTTTTGTGGATGTTGATAAAGAGGAATGCTCCTCCATTGTTGGTGGGATTGCAAGCTGGTATAAGAATTCTGAAAAATCAATCTTGTGGTTTCCCAGAAAATTGGACATAGTACTACCTGAGGACCCATGTATACCACTCCTGGGCAAATACCCAAAAGATGTTTTAATGTATAACAAGGACACATGCTCTACTATGTTAATCGCCATGCTACTCTTATAAAGATCCCAGTTACATTCCGAGCAGCTACATTGGGCAGCTCATACAACCTCCTATAACACTAGAGTCACGGATTTGACATCCTCATGTGGCTTCTAAAGCACACACACAGGCCACATGAAGCTCAAGAAGAAGGAAGAACAAAGTTTGGCTGTTTTGGTCCTTCTTAGAAGGGCGAACAAAATACTCATGAGAGAAAACATGGAGACAAACTGTGCAGCAGGGAATGAACAAAAGGCCATCCAGAGACTGCCCCACCTGGGGATTCATCCCATATACAGTCACCAAACACAGAGATTGTTGTGGATGACAAGAAGTGCTTGGTGACAAGAGCCTGATATAACTGTCTCTTGAGAGGCTCTGCCAGAATCTGTGATATACAGAGGTGGAAGTTTGCAGCCAACAATTGGACTGAGTAAGGGAGAAGTTAGAGAAAGGACTGAAGGAGCTGAAGGGGCTTACAACCCTATAGGAAGAACAACAATATCAACCAACATGACCCCCCCCCCCCAGATCTCCCAGGGACTACACTACCAACCAAGTAGTACACATGGAGTGACTCATGGCTCCCAGCTGCATATGTACCAGAGGATGGCCATATCCTTGTTTGGGCATCAATAGGAGAAGAGGCCCTTGGTCTTGCGAAGGCTTAATGCCCAGTGTAGGGGAAAGAGTGGGTGGGTGTGTGGTTAAACAACTTCATAGAAGTATGACAAGGGGAAAGGGGATAGGGGTTTCTGGGGGAGGGGAAATTAGGAAAGTGGATAACATTTGAAATGTAAACAAAGAAAATATCCAATTTTAAAATGATCAAAAGAAAAACTCTCAAAATTTCGTATCTAGAGATGGGGACTTGTAAGGGCTACTGGAAAGCAAGAAACGGAATTAAATACACAATTTCAGGTATCTGCTTCCAGGCATTACCCAACTCACAACCACAAGTAGGTGGAGATCAGTCATACTCTGATAGCTATAGAATTACAAATTTTATTTGGAAAAGCTCCATTGTCTAAGGAGGAGGCCATGAACTACTTAAGAATGAAGAACAACAGCTAATCGGCAAGCCAACAGCTAGTAAAGGCATATATCTTTAATACCACAAAGTGAGGGAATAAGACCACTTCTCAAATTCTGAGTCATGTTTGAAGCAAGCTTCTTTTAAATATGGACTGGGATAATGAAAACTAACCAGTAGCATACCTGGAATTTTCAGAAAATCGCCTTGAATTATATTAGTTAATCAGGTGCTTATAAAGGCACACTCCTCCAGGCTACATCTTTCCTGCTGTCATCTAATCAAGGGCAAGCATACACCCTGACATGCTTCCTGCCTACTTACCTCCCACCTACCTGTCATCAAGCACATCCTGTGCAATCCAGGCGACCAACATTGTTTATAAAAATTGAAAACACTTAGCTTGTTATCTTTCATGAACAATAGCCCCAGCATTCCAGGAAGCTATCTGTTCTTGGAAAAGTGGGGTTTACAGGTAAGATGCATATTTTGTTGTTGTGCTCTCCAGTGCACAGTGATTTCAACTTAAAACGTAACTTTAACCCTCACACAGTCACTCTGCCTTTGACTGTGGATGTGACAGAAGAATAAGCCTTCTCAAGCTCCTGCCTCTGTGACTTTCTTGCAATGATGGACCAAAGTCTGGAATTGTGAGTCACATAAACCTTTTCTTCCAAGGTGTTAATTTTGGCCAAGTTATTTTATCACAGCTACAGAAATGAAACTAGACAATATCTCCAGTTTGCCTACTCTGATGTCTTTTTCTCTCTCACTCAAATCACTCTCCACTTCCTTTCCAGGTTTGTTATAACATTCTTTTATCCATGGAGCCAAGAATCTGCAAGAGGTACTCTGCCTTTCAGAAACAAATTCATTAATTATGTATTTTTCTTCAACTCATCTAGGATCCAGGCCCTTTTGTGTCTAGTGTTTTATATCAACATGCTTAGTCAAAGCCACCATTTTGATCTTTAAAACAGCTCTGTGAGTTCTGTTGACTTGAAATAACAGTCTCCTAATGTACATTTGCTCGCTATCAAGAGGCCTCTCTACAGACAGCCAATTGAAATGGAGCAGAATCGAAGACTGCACATTAATCTGATCTCATCCCTCATGCACTGCCCTGATCATTATGCAGCACCACTTCCTGTTTTTATTAAGTGCATGATATATTGTCTTAATTGTCAACCCTACATCATTAACTGAATGTTAAAACTCAAGGGACGTCGTTGCCTATCATTGTTTGGAGATGTAAGTCAAGTTTATATCAGGACATATCCTCAACAAACATTTAAATGTGCTTCTCAACTCAGAGCTGGAATCCTTCACCAACTTAAATATCATGTCATGTATAAAAATACCAATTAAATAAAACAGGTGTTATTTACTAACAATAGTAATAGAGCTAACCAGTGAAGAGGCTGCACAAGACCAATCCAGTCTACATTGTGACATGGGACAGGCTGGGGATATCAAGCCCACACACCTTTCTGCAGAGCTACAGATAGATAGTTGACAGCCACTGAGGCATGAAAAACCATCAGGATCATGCAGAGCTCTCTCTTTACAGGGGGTAATGTAAGGAATATATACAGTGTCTCTACCTGTAGGTGGAAGAATGCTCTCTTTCCTCTTCTTTTCTTATTGTTAATGAGGCACGTGAAGGACCTGACTAGGGAACCCATCCCTGGGAAATCAGATTCCCTTAAAGATAATGCATTTCTCCTACCCAGAATTCCTGCCCTGTAGTTGCATTCATTCCCTAAAAAGCCATGACACCTATCCTCCATAGTGATTGGCTAGGTCAACTTGCTTTGCTGAGGCCCAACTCAGAAAAGTGTTGTTTTTTCTTCTTCTGATTTTTTTTTCTTTCATGTGCTGTCCAAAGCTCAGTTATGGTTTTGAAATTTTCCTCCCCACTTCAAGTGGCTGACCTCCATGAGGCCTTACCGCAAGCAACCCACTAGATGACCAACAGCACACCTAGTACAACATACAATAAGTAAATAAAAATAAAATATTATGTTAAGACGAGAATTGGTAAATGTTAGTTGACAAAAAATTACATTACAGAAAAATTTATTTTGGAAATCAAGATAGTTAGAGCGATTTTAAATAAGATAGTGAAAAATCATTAAGCAGTAGAGGTGACCAATAAATGAGATCTGACTCAGATATGGGGGAATGTAGATCAGTATCTAGGTAGACATTACAGTAGATAAAGGGAAGCGAAGATTCAAAGGACAAATGCAAAGATAAATAGGACTGTTTAATTGATGGAGGAGTGATGGAAGGATACAGGCAGATAGGGAAAAAGGATAGTTTCCTAAGATCACTACTTCCTATTATGAGAGGGAAAGAGCCTACTCAGACAGGAATACTTCAGGAAGGCTGTAGGAAAAACATGAGAACCCAGAGACCCCCTCTCTCCCCCAACGGGGCAGACCTCGACTCTGGGTTTTCTTCCTATCTATGGAATCTGTCAGCCTTCATCAACCAGCTCTTTGTTTCTGAGTGTTCTCTTTTGGTAGTTGTCTTGTCCATTCTTTGTTTTGTTGTCTCTTCCAGACAGTGAATTCTTTGCCTGTCCTACAGAATGAAGTCAGCTAACCTCACACCCTGTCCTAGTGAAATCATAGAAAGAACTTGTAAATCAGCAACTCTTGAGCTGTAAATACCATTCTTGTTCCGTTGGTGAATCCTCAAAATACCCAAAAGCTGTCTCTTTAAATTATTTCAAACATTAAATCAGTAAGAGATTCTGACTCTGTGATTAAATGGTAACCCTTGTGCATGGGTCCTCCTCTTGCCCTCCTATCTAAGAAACTGTGAGAGCCACCAGGAAGGAACACGCGCAGGATGTTCAAAATGGAGGAAGTTCCCCTCCCACACTTGAGTTGTCCAAGGGGAGTGGTCTGCTGGAGAGACTGGGATATCCTCGCCTTTGGAGACTATGTTTGCATTAGGAAAAACTGGTAAGAGAGGAGGAAGGTGTTGGAACTGATTAAGAGGGTTGGGATTGGTGCGACAGATCACTATGTACTACGTACATGTACAAAATTGTCAAAGATCAATCATTAATTAAAATGTTTTCTAACAGGATGGAGGTGACTAGATCCAACACTAACTGCATATACCATGTCTGCATCCTTGCACATATTTCCATCTTCCTCATCTAAAGTTCTGGAAATCTGGAAACCAAAAGACAAAGACAGTTTGACAACAATTTTCAGGAGTCATTTTTCTCATTTTATAATATGAGTTCTGGGGACTGAACTCCTGGGCCTTTATGCACCGAGCTATCTCACCAGCTCAAGTGTTTAATGTGTTTAGGATACTAGGACATGACATCTATGCATGCATGTATATGGTTGCCTGTGTATATGTATGAACATGTGTGTGGAATTTGGGAGTCAACCTTCATGGTGCCATCCCTCTGGTTTTTAAGATAGGATCTTTTAGTGGCCTGGAGCTCATGAGTTAGGATAGGCTGGTTGGACAGAGAGCCCTAAGAATTTGCTTGTGTTTACCCCTTGATTGCTGGATTTGTAAGTATGCATTACCACGCTTATTCTTTTATTATCATTGTTTAGGATATGGGTTCTGTGAGTCAAACTCAGGTCTTCAATGCTTACAATAAAAATGTCTTATGGACTAAGCTATCTCACCCCAGCTCTAGACAGAACATTTCTAGCAGATGCACAAGTTGTGACAATGATTGCAACTTTTTACTTCTTTATCATGATTTCTCATCCCATGCAGATTTTACACATCCTTCCAGGCATGTAGTTTGTTCTTTGTAGTTTGGATGTTAGTTCTGAGGTTTGTCATCAGGATTATCTAAGTGCTAGGTAAACACTTTTAATATCCTATTTCTCAACCCTTGTCACCTCACCATGTAGCTCATGTTGGCCTTAGACCTATTTTTCTCCTTCCTCTTCTCCCCTGCTTCCCAGAAAACAGGTTACAAGTATATGCGCACTTGTAACCATCTCCACCAAATACATTATTTAATTTTATAGCTTCACAACAGCCTTTGGAACAGGAAGGGTCTCAATAACCATGTGTCTGTACCATTCAAAGTATGGTTCAGAACTAACAGCAGCAGCATCACCTAGCAACTTGTTAAGAATGGATTGCTTCAGACGTACTCCAGTCCTATGAATCCATGCTCCCAACTCTTTGGCTGGGCATCATTCCAACATACTGACTCCTTTTGCTACTTCTGGCAAAGGGTTTTGTTGTTCTTCTGTCTTCCTTCTTCTGTCTCAGTTAATTATTTTCCTCTCCTTTTCCTTAAAGTTCATGGCCTGTTCTCAATGCTAGCTGCTGCAACACATGGTCTCATAGGTAACTACCGCTGGGGTCTTTTGTCTGTTTCTCTTGTGTCTTCCTCCTCTCAGCTCTTTATAAATAAAGAGACATAGGCAATGACACATTTTTAAAAAAGCAGGCAAAATGATCAGCATCCACCAAAGCACATGTAGGCTAAAGGAAAGTTGTGAAACATCCCATCTACTTTCAAACTTATCCCTTACATTTCAAATATTGTATTGGTTGGTTTTCTTCAGTTGCGGTGAAAATCCCAGGACCACAAACAACTTATAGAAGGACATGTTTATTTTGGCCTAAGACTGCACAGAGAGAAGGCATATGGTCGGGGAGGGATAATGCAGGCTCTAACGAAGATATCCACATATAGGAAGCAAAGAGAGCAAACTGGGAGTGAAGCAAGGTTAAAAACACTCGAAACAGAAGCCTAGTCACGTAATACCTTCATCTCCCAAAGATCCCCCCCCCCAAAAACAGGACATCAATTGTGAACCTCATGTTCAAACATGTGAGTCTATGGGGAACATTTTTTACTCAAACTTCCTTAGATTATATTATCAAATTAGACTAACTCCACCAACACACAAGTGGTATTCAGTATCTAATGTCAAAAATATATTTGTTTTGTATCATAGTTTTTGTTTTATTTGTATATATATATTTGGTAGGAAAGGCTATGTTCTCAGACAACCGTGGCTTTAGAGACCAGAAAAGGACATTATATCCCCTAGAGCTGGAATTACAGGTATTTTTGTGCCACTGGCGAAAATCAAATTCGGTTCCTCTGCAAGAGCGTTGCAGGCTCTTAGTCCCTGAATCATCTCTTCAGCTCCAATTTCAAGTTCTTTCTGGCAAAATTTCTGAATCTTAGAGGGTTTAGTCAGTACCATAGCAGCTTCAGAACCTAAGTTCAACCCCCAGAAATTACTGAAGTCCAGTGGTGGTACCCAGTTGCAATGTGAGGGCTGAGTCAGGAGACAGAGAACAAACCCTGGATTTTGATGGACAGCCAGCCTAGATAAGTTGGTGAGCTTCAGGTTCAGTGAGAGAACAGGTGAAGATGGCATCAGATATTGATTTCTGGCCCCCATACACATTCACTCATGTATGATTACACATAGACATGTACATGCATGTATCTACACATAGAAATTACACACATACACATGTGTACATGCAAAGCTATGCATCTTGTCAATCAGATGTGAATGGCTTAAAGTAAATTCTGATTTCTTTCATTTCCTTGTGCGTTTTACAGTCTCTTGGACTATAAATATGCAAGAGATTGGGTAGTATTCATGTTGGAAGATATATGTACTGCTACCTTGATGCAAATCATTTCTATGTCGTCATTGTTTAAAATATAAATGAGACAAATGAGTAAATGAATATGATGCCAAGTAAACTGAAATGATAAAATGTCACTTATTTTTCAGTAATATGGTATTCTCTGAAAAGCAACAATCTTTTACTAAAAAGTTCACTTATTTAGAAATTGGGAGAGCTTACTTAGTGAGATGGATCTTTGGGTCAAGTAGCTTGCCACCAAGCCTGATATCTTGAGATTCAATGTCAGGTCAATAAGTTATCTTCTGTCCTTACACATGCAATATGGCTGGGCTACACTCCTCACACAAAAAGTAAATAAAATAGCAATGACAAAAATACAAATTATGAGAATTGAATCCTATCAAATTTTGCTAATATAGACCCTAGGAACAATAATTTTATGTATCACACATTCTCGTTCAGGTTACTGAAGTCAGTCTTACAGTGGTTCCTTCGCTGACAGTGATAAATACAGCAGTATTCCTGGAAGACAATGTGCCATAACTCATGATCATCTTTGTTTATGTGAAATCTAGAGTTCTAAGAACTAGACATTAAGAAATGGAGTTAAAAAAAAAAGAAATGGAGTTCTTATAGCAAAATTCCATTATTCTTAATAATATCTCATCTCTAAGCAGACTAATGTCATTTTCATTGTTTATAATTCAAAATCCATCAGATTATATGCACTCCAGCAGAGTATGCACAAGCTTGAGAGAAACAGATTATCTGTTGACATCATCCCAGGCTAGGCTTATCAAGTATCACCAGGTAAAATGCCAGAGACACCTGTTAGGAATTCAAGACCTAACCATTTGGGCATTTTTCACCTGGAAGCAAAAGATAACATTAATATACTAACTTTTGACAATGTATTTGTACTGCTTCATGAATGGTCTAAATAATAACCACATTCAAATCTCTGAAGATGTATATATAGTGCCTCTGATCCTCTGATGACACCTAAATTAAAAGACTTATCTCTAGGAATACAGCCCAGACTTTGAAAAATGCTACCTTTACTTCTGTCTGGCTCTTCCCAATCCCCTTCCTTCTCTGTCCTCTGAGTCCCCTGCACCCCTATCATATTTCTGGAAACATCAGGATTTGGTGACTTTTTTCTTAAGTTCAAGCAGAAACCCGCGTCACTACTTACCAATACATGTTTTATTTACCCATATTTGAAATTCCCACATGTAGATTTGTTTGATACACATTGCAGTACCCAGAAGGCACTGGTTGATTCCACATCATACCTATGTTATAACAGTCAACCCCAGAGTGTATCCTCATGGCTTCGCTTTATCAGTGTATTCAGCAAATAGATAAGACCATGAAAGATGATGAATCCCAGAAACATTTAAAAAATAACACAATAACTTAGTAGAGGACAAATACATTTCTTTATAAAATCTGGAGTGGTCAGACCAAAACACTAGAATCCTAGAAGTGTTATGTCTTACCTAGTCTTTCTGGTAACCTGGCATGATAATCATACTTACCTTGGCCCAGTACATTTTTTCCAGGAAAAGATGGGATCTGGCCTCCAAAGAATTATGGTCAATACAAATTTATTCATCTTTAAGTCATTAATCTAACTACATCAGTATCCAGAATTAGTTGAGTGCACACACAAGCATGCATGCCTATGTAAAGAGGAACTTTGACAATAGTCCTGGAACACCTAACGTTGGAAAACTCAAGGGTCTTTTCAGTTCATGAAGTGCTTGCTTTGTAAGCACAAGGATATGCTTTCAACCAGGCTTGACAGTACATGCTTATAACCCCAAGCATGGGAAAGCAGAGGCACAAAGGGATTTCTAGGTGAATGAGCAATCTTGTACTTAAAAAATAAACTTTGGATGCTCCGTTAGAGGCAACATCTGAAGTTGTTTTCTGTCCGCCATACATGTGGACACTCACACATGCACTGAGGCACCAACATCTACACATATATCTGCATATGTTTTGATACCTCAGATCTGTTAATATATATACACACACATACAATTTATAACCTGGAGTGTGCTATGTCAATGTTTCCCTGTTCCCCATATTCATCTCATGACATGGGAGAAAATCAAGTCCATATTGACTGGTCTCATTACTGCACTGTTCCCACCAAAATAAAGAACTATTACAAAGCTGTTCCCATTGACATAGATTCTCTGAAAATCTTGATTTTTTTTTAAATTCAAAGAGAATAAGGGCAGAGTTTTTAATGAGTATATAGAAAACAGTGATGATGTGTACAATGAGTTATTATTAGAAATATGAGCTAAGGAGTATTAAGAAATTAAAATTATGTTTAGAGAAACTACCTCTTAAATTATAACGATGCTAAAATATTAGTGCATTTATAATACATATTCATAAAACATTATAGGCTAGCTCCACATTTTTACATTTGAG